>JAVSBV010157620.1:0-14779 GCA_033117975.1 Parotocinclus spilosoma
AATGGAGCATTGTCTCAAAGCAGCTTTATAATCTTATATGATCTTAAAAGGCCAATCCCAAATTGAGCAAGCCTAGGGGCGACAGTGGCAAGAAAAAACTTTCTAAAAGGAGAAGGAAGAAACCTTGGGAGGAACCAAGACTCAATAAGGGACCTGAACTCCATGGGTGGCCTAGATGTTAATTAAATAAATACTTACAAGTATATTAAAAGTAAAGTATAGTAAAATTAAGTAATACAATATAAATCCCTAATATTTAAGTTGGTAATAAAATAAGTAACAAAATAGATTTAAAAATTAATCTTAGGCCAGACTTTTTTTATTGCTTGTTTCGTGGATCCGCTGACTATCATATTTAAAGAATACAAAAATTTTTTTTTTTGGTATTTCGCGGATCCGCCACAGTACTAATGGTTGAAATAAAAATAAATAAATTATTTTTTAGCTTTTTCTGCCCTCCGGTGGAGAGCCAACGGTATTGTTCTGAACCTTACATTTTTTTCCAGATTCACTTTAATGTAATTGTAGGTTAAACAAATTGTTTTTAAATAAAAATGTAGTTTTATTTCTTCCTTCCTTTCTTCCTTGTATTGATTCCACATAGTCCTAGAGAAATTGAAAAGTGCTGAAAAATAAAGATTTATTTGTATTTTTTTTTCCTCCCTCCTCAGTAGATTCTTAGGTAGGGACATCCGAGGAACAAGTAATTAAAGTTTGGCCTTAGCTAACATGGGTCGTAGTGTCCTGTTTTTTTCCGCTGTTGGCTTGGCATTTCATTAACAATATAAAACGTTATTATTTAATGCTAGATAAAGCTGATGTTTAGTAAATTTCCGGGGCAGTTTGCTGTCCAGAAAAGTCCAGATCCAGTCCAAACCAGAAGGTGCTTTTAGTTGTGAATATTTTCATAGCTGGAGCATTTCTATTGTTTTTTATTGTCAAATTCCTTCCGCATTCTTTACCAAACTTGCCTAAAACACTTTTTTATTAATGGGTCTGCACACCCAGAACGAGAGTACCCAGAGCAATGACTCTAAAAAAAGACATGCTAAAAAATCCACAGGTATTCCACCCACAGTAACCCAAATCTACGACTGCCTCCATCACACTAAAAGCATTAAAAGCACAGCTCACCACAATACAGTGGCTCAGTGGACTGATTTGCTCGCCTCTACGTTGAGTGGGTCAGGGGTTTAAAAAGGAATATAAAATGAATTTTGATCATGAGTACTACTGTACTAAGAATTAACCATAGCAAAATCACAAAGCACTGATATTAATTCTATTCTTAACTAAACCCAGATGAGTGCCGTGACCCTGTTTAATGTCAAATCCCTGTTTAGATTTACAAAAGCACTTCACAAGGACAAACTAAAACGCCTCGTTATACACAGAGATTACGGAGACGATAATGGAACTAATTACATTAAGTTTGCCAATAAACGAGGATCTAATCTGAATCACGAGGCCCCAGTGATGTGAAATTACTGACATTTTGGATAAGAAAGTTAGAAAATGTCACGTTGTTTTGACAAGATCTGGCCTGAAACTTTTTTGGGGGAAAAAAAAATCAAAGTTGGTCAGTTGAGTCTGAAAAGTTTGATACTGCTGACATGACAGATTGGAAAATGTCAGGAATAGGATATTTCAGCGGGGTCTACGGAGGATGAAGGGAAGCCTGCAGAAGTAGAATATTTTTAGATATGGGATCACATAGCCATGGGTAATTTGTCAGTTTGATGGCTCTGGAATGAAATGGTCTTTTATTTGAAGAACTAAAAAGGACTGAAGAGATGGGTTTATTTAAACCTTGCACTTCACATTTTGCTGATGGCTGGTCCACTAAAAAGTTGAGTGCAAACCTTAACCTCAACTTGAAAGTGTGGGGGGAAAATCGAAGACTTTTTAGAACTTAGAAGCCTTAATTCAGGGTCCTTTCTTATTAATAATCTTAGCAATAGGCAAGGACTCGGAAGAACTTGGTCCAATTGTGGGATTTTGCTCTTTTTAAGGTTTTTGTTCTTTGTTTTTGGTTTTTGGTCTTTGGTAGACCATGGTGGCCTAGTGGGTAAGACACTGGACTATGGACCAGAAGGTCAAGGGTTCAAATCCCACCTCTGCCAAAACTGCCACAGTTGGGTCTTTAAGCAAGACCCTTAAACCATGACTGCTTGGATTGTAAGACTTTATCAGTTGTTAGTCGCTCTCGATAAGGACGTCTGCTAAATGCCGTAAATGTCTTTGGGAGATTTTCCTTGCCACTTAGTCACCCCATCTACACACCCAACTGCATCCTTGGATCTTCACCTATTGAGCCATTCTGGTTCTCCCCATGCCATGGGTGAAGTGAGGTCTGCTGTTAATGGAGTTAATTTGATTTCTGGTACTGTTGTGACCTGGCTGTGATCCTCCAACCCAAGTCTAGATCCTGGACCAGCTCGGTCATCTTGTTTCCCTGTTCATAAAGCCCATATGGTTTCACTCTGTACAGATTTGGTCTCTGTTTATACACCATTGCCTCCCCCTTTCACCAGAGGTGGATTCTAGAATACAGTATCTGTGCCTCTGGAGTGCCCCCACATCAGACCGGTCATGCCATTTGATTTGCTTACTTGGAGTCTTCATGCATGTCTGCTCTTGCAAGGACTTAATAAATAGGAATAGCCATTATTAATAGCTGCAGTATCACTAGTGAACATTTCTGAACCTCTCATTCTTCTAGACCTCAAGCTCATGCTCTAACCCCAGCGTGTCATCTAATAAATTAAATTTTCAATTTCAATTCGGTTTGAATTCACAATATTACAGGCCACAAAGTAACGCACACTAGGTCTGCATTAAAGACATCAATTTACGAACACGCATGTTTTTGGACTGGGTATACTATTATTTTTGGCAATGTAACCCATTATGCTGAAGATAAAACAAGTTTATTTATTAAGATTTTTTACCTTGAGCGTCGAGTTGCGTTGTGAAACTGTAAATTCAGGTTAGTATAAACCGGTTCTCGCTTTAGTAGGTATCTGAAAGAATTATATAAAAAAGAAAACAATGACATAAAATTGATCAATAAATTAGATTTAAATAGTGTAAAAGTAAAAAGCCAGTTTTAAAGTAAAAAAAAGTACAGATTTTTCTTTTAGAATGCTATAAGTATTAAGTTACACAAATATTCACCTAAAAAAACAATATAGTATAAATAGCAGTGTTACTGTTTACTGTTTTAAATTTACCAGCGGTGCTAACCGGAGTTTTCAGGGTTGTCCGTCTAGCACCATCGTTTGTGTTAAAGTTAGCACATCTGCACTTGCATCTGTCTCCCTGCCCTTACTGTATGCAGATCCTTTTACAGACAGCCTTTGGTTTAGCAGGTAATATGTAACTTTCATTGCACCATCTGCTGGTTGCACGTTTTGTACAATTTGCACCAGAGAAGTGTTTGTCGAAGGACTAAATATGACTTGTGCTAACATTTCTCCTCAAACATGATCCATGACCGAGATGTAAAAGATTTGTTATGAATATGCATGAATTACTCTCTCCAGATGTTCTCCTCTCCTCCCTCTGTGAATTGCAGAGAATCTTCTGTCATAAAATCTGCCATGGGTGGAAACATCGCACCAATTTCCCACTTCCCTGCCGAGGACAGCGTTTGCCACCAGACCTCCTCGCTGCTCACTCGAATGTGACGGAATTGTGCGTTAAAATACCAATTAGGATCTGTTGATTCAACAGTGATAATAACTGGAGAAGACCCAGTACCCTGGTAACTAAAGATCTCTCTAATCCTCCACCAGGTCATGGCTGATATAGAATCTAAATCTTTTTGTGTTTGTGTGTGTGTATATATATATATATATATATATATATATATATATATATATATATATATACACACACACACACCGAACAAACACGAGTTTGATATACTGATGCAAGATTTCCTCATTGTGTGTTTGTGCTATTTCAGTCGAGTGCACTTACAAAACTTTGGCAAGGGTTCCAGAACTCTTAGGTCAGGTTACGCTTATTTCTTAGACTAAAGGACAAATAATTTGACTTGCTTGATCCCTACTAGTCAAAAAGAGCTTTGTTTTTAATCTTTTGAAACAGTCGTGCTTTCACCTTAACCCATTACCTGTCAATTTTTATTCTGAACACTTACTTTATTTCTGTCCACTTACATTTAATCCCATCAGTAGGCGAGTTAAAGCACCCAATCCCCAAATGAGGATCATGGTTTTTAATGGGTTAAGGATGACCATACACCATGAAAAAGGAGTTCTGAGATGATTTTAGGTGTGACTGTGTAACGGACAGACACCCTGTCCAGGGGTTAATCCTATCCTGTGTTTTTAGGGTTGGGCTCTGGACCCCTGTAGCATGACTGGGTAAGCCAGATGTTAAAGCTCTGGACAAATCAGAACGTTCTCTGCCAAACTGCCACACAATTTTTAACCTTCAACTGGTTAGCGTTAGCTTTTAGATAAGTGTCTTCTAAATGGTGTTAGTGGGTGCTACTGTAATGCCCAGATTAAAGCAGTTAATTAATGAAGATTAATTGATGCCATCTACAAGGCCAGGTTGCATGTTCAGAGTATTCAAACCCTTGCTGTCAGCTATTCATTCCAGGCTGTAGCCCAGAGGATAAAAGTCACGAAAGGTGGAAGATACAGGAATAAAGACTGAGCAGTGGGCATGTTGCATGTCATCTGCAATACCTTTGTACATTTAAAAAAAAAAAAAGCTTTAGTTCCCGAGAACAGAAAAAAAAACATCTCTTTCAAACGTCATCACTCAAAGCCCAGTGACCTTCCTCTTTCTCTCCCTTGTGCATTTCATCAGAATGACCACCGGGAACTTTTCTTTATCTCACTCATGTTCCATTACTCACCATTCAGAGAGAAATATGAGCTTTTAAAGCACGTGGCTTGCTCCATCACATCTGTCTATCGCCTGATTCTGTATTTATGGGCGCTCCACCAGAGAGTACGAGCACTCACATGGCTGCAGGTAAAGGGAGCTGGAGAAGCACCTGCTGCGTTTCAGAGCACACTTCATTCTCATCAACCTTTGTCTTTTTTATCTGCAAGTAAAGCAGCAAGGGACATGCTCTTTCATCCTTAAAGATGAGCCACCATTACCATCTTATGATCATTATGATCTTTTCTTCCAGACAATAATGCTTTACCATCAACAACACTTTGCAAATTTTGAAAATGCGTAAAAAACCTGTATGGCGAAGCTCGAAATTCAAAGAGCCAGATATTGCTAAAATAAGTTTTCACGCTTAAACGAGGTGGAAAAGTTCCATTGTCGCACTGGCGAAATGAGAAAAAAAGCGGCTGAAAACCAATAATGTTTCAAGACTTGTGATTTTTGTGCAAGTGGCCAGTTGTACAAAGTAATGCTAATCCTTAATCCTCTTCACTTGGCACTGGTGGCCAGTGACCGTAAACCTTTGGCACTACAGGTGACCCTTCGCTAAGGTTGTAGGGCTGTGGTAGCCTAGCGGTTAAGGTGCTGGACTCTGGCGCGGAAGGACCAGGGTTAAAATCCCACCCCTGCCACAGTTGGGCCCTTGAATAAGGCCCTTAACCAACAATTGCTTGGATGGTAAGATTGTATGAGTTGTAAGTCGCTCTGGATAAGGGCGTCTGCTAAATGCTGTAAATGGTTTTTTTTGACGTTCTGAAATTCTTTAACCAAAGCTCGTCTGAGAAATGGTTCTGCACAACGTGCTTCCATAATTGTTTACGACACTTGAGGGAAACGTCGCCTTGGCATGAATATGGCAAAAATATGGCAAATGATTGTAAATATCATTATGCTTGAAATAAAACGAGATCGATCCATTCTGCTGGTTTCTTTGTGGCACGTTGATTGGGAAAAATGGGGATAAATGTTTATTGTGGGGTGGTTTGGATTCTTACCTCATTAACTCTTATAGCCTACAACATTTACATTTACAGCATTTAGCAGACGCCCTTATCCAGAGCGACTTACAATTTTACAATGCAAGCTATTCTGGGGTTAAGGGCCTTGCTCAAGGGCCCAACTGTTGCGGCTTGGCAGAGGTGGGATTTGAACCCTAGACCTTCTGGACCAAAGTCCGGTAGGTTATCTGCTAGGCTACCACAGTCCACATTTATAAACCTACAACATTTATAAACATAATGCTTTTAAGTCTTTTGTGAATCTGGTCCTTGACTTCAGTCAGTGTTCCAGTTCATCCCATAGGTGATGGATAGGGTTGAGTTGGGGTTCTGTACAGACCAGGCGAGTTCTTCCACACAACCCTGCTCGCTTGCCAAAACAAAAAAGGATCTTCATCAAACTGGTCTTTAGAATGTCACTGTATCCTTACATTCACTGGAATGACTTGACTGAAACCACCACAATTGCACCTGGCTATTTTCCCATCATCCCTTCAGCACTACAGACATTTTGCATTCATGCAGCTAACATGTTGGCTGACGAATCAGTTAAACCGTCATGGTCTCATTACTCTTAAGGTCATGGAAGTCCAGTTCAATGAATTTTTGAAGGTTTTGGTCGCAGGGTCAGGTCAGAACCTGGTATTGTGTGTCGGCTCTTTACACGCTAAGCACTTGTCAGTCCTAAGCGTGTGGTGCTTCACGCCTGGGCTGCTAGAGATATCCACTTCACAATAATAGCGCTTACAACTGATGGGGCAACTCGAAGAGGGCAGAAATTTCCCAAACTGACTTGTTAAAGGTGACATCCTTTGACAGCAGCACTCTAAAAGTCACTGCGCACTTCAGCCTGGCCCATTGTACTGCCTCTGTTTATCTAGGGAGATTGCATGGCTCTGTACCTGCTATTTTGGGATGATGCATTCACTTGTTTGCTAGGTAGGGACAGGTGTCAGGATGACCTGATAATTTTAGTCACTCTTCCACTGACTGAGTTGGTGGTGCCAGTTTAGGGTTTTCCGTGGGATTGATGTATGGTGATTTTTCCCGGTCAGTCATGGTCTGCTTCGGTGACTTAAAGTTCGACTAAAATCAACTCACAACCTACATGTTTATAACAAGAGTTTGGTTTATAGTCATCTTTTTCTCTCCCTGGTGCTGGTGTCTCGATTGGCTTTTTGTAAAAGTGCTTTGTGAAATGGCAGCTCCTGAAAGTCGAGGTTAAAATCCTGGTTGAGGGTTTACAACATAAAGGTTGGGTAGGAAAAAAATCCTGATTGTGAAAATGCTTATTTTGGGGTGATGGAAGAAAGCAAAAGACCATAATAGGATAATTTAGATTCTTACCTCGTCAACTCTTATAGCCTACAACATTTATAAACCTAATGCTTTTAAGAATATTATTATTTTTTCTTAATTTGTTGTATTTCCTAAAAGAGGTAAGAAAAAGCTTAAATTATTCTTAACGTTAGCTGAGGAATAAGAACTTTTGAACACTTCTTTACTTAAGAATGAGTTAATAGAATAAATACACAGATCATATTTTCTTTTTTGAAACTTTTTTTTCCCTGAATCTCGCCCTAAAAGTCCAGGTTAAAATCCTGGATGAGGATTAAAAAAAATCTTGCTTGGGAAAATGCTTATTGTGTGCTGATGGCAGAAAGCACATTTGTGACACATTTATAAACCTAATGCTCTTACCACTTTTTTAATTAAAATTTGTTCCTAAAAGAGGTCAGAAAAAGCTTAAATTATTCTTAATGTTACCTGAAGAATAAGAAATTTTGAACACTTTTATGCTTAAGAATGAATTAATAGAATAAAAGCACAGACCACATTAAGTCGATGTTAGATAGAACATAAAGGTTGGGTAGCATGCTTACAGAGCCTGAAACTATGGCCTAGTGCAGTGTTCATTTTGACAGCAAATTTTGATTTAGTTTAAGTCTTAATTTAGTAATCTGAATAGTTTATAGTTTTAGTCGACTACTTATCATAAGAATATAGTCGACTAAATCTAGTCAATTCAGTCGACTAAAATATAAAGGGTGTTAAATATGAATACTTTCTCTTCAGTTCCCTTGAATTATTAGTCATTATAAACACTTACATTAAATGAAACATTTATTAACCAATTATGGAATATTATTGTTTAAAATACCAATATCTTTATTGACCTTATTAAGCAGAAAAATAAAATATTGATTATGATTAGGTTTGCTATGCCTGAGAAATAAATGCATTTTTTATAACAAATTACATACATTAAATAATACATTCTATAACTGAGTACAGTAAAAGCAGCAGGGCCATTAGTGCAAAAATAAGCACCAAACATAACAAAAGAGGATTTATAACTACATTTAGTATAAACAGGTTAATTATTTTGCGAGCTCATAGGAGAAATGTGCCCATACGTCGACTCTTCTTTATCTCCCTGCTAACATTATCTAGATAACTTAAGTTAAATCGGGAATAACGACAGGTCACAAAGCTAGTATGATCTTCCCGGGTTTAGATCTAATTTGTGCGTTTGATTGGATAGCTACCCGGCTTATCCCGCCTCTCCATATATGTCTAAGTAGTTCTGATTGGATGTTTTCCTAGCTTGTCCCTGCCTTTCACAAAGCTAATTCAGTTCTGATTGGACGTCACCTATGCCAAACATTTTCGTCTTGTTTTTATTCGTTGACGAAAGTGTCAATTAATTTTGTCATAGTTTTAATCAATAATCAAGTAAGTAGTTTTTGTTTATTATCGTATAGTTTTCGTCATGAAGAAAAGCTTCGTTTATGAAAACTATGACAAAATAGATCGTCAACGAAATGAACACTGGCCTGGTGCCCTCTCCAGGGTGGCACCTCTGTCTCTGTCTGTGCCCATCAAGTTATGCTCAGACCCCTACTTTTAAAATGTTTTTGCAAAGCTGAGGGAACAGACCAAGATTAGACAAGTAACACATTTTATTGGCTACAGTTCATACTACTTTATTAGCATTTTGTTAGACTTGATCATGCCATGTTCCCTGTAGACAAACTATGCCCATAGTGTGCCATCTACAGGCTGTTCCCCATTCCTTGAGTATAATAAAATCTTTAGCCTATACATATATGCGTAATATCTTTTGTTAATGCTCTTGAGAAACTTATTGTCTTCCCAAAATTGAAATGATATTTATGCCCTTGTTTACTAGTCCAAGAACTAACCATCTGCTTTTCTGCTACATTAATTCCGCTGAGCACACTATTGACACTGAGCAGCCATTTCTCCTGTTGGCTGCGACTAATTTGAACTCTGGAAGCTTATCAGAGTAGGCTAGGATGTGCTGAAAAGACCACGAGATTGAAAGGGTTTTATGTGTTTGGTCAGCAAATGTGAGGGTGGATGAGAGTGAACATGAAGGATCAGAATTTGTGATACTCAGAGTAGACATTCTGGCTTTGTATCGCGTGTACGCTGGGCATAGACTCGTGTGTGTGTGTGCGTGTGTGTGTGTGTTTGTGTGTGTGTGGGCGCCTTTGTGAGCACTTTGTGTAAATTTCCAATAGCGGCTTAAATGGATCACTGGGCGAAATGTTTATGAGAGAAAATGAACTGTTTGGTGAATGAGCCACTGCGGACGCCTTTATGCCTCTGGTTATCTGTGAAAGTTCCCAGTCGGATTTCGGTGTAATCCCGCGTCTTGCCTTCACCGTTTGGCTTCTCATTTAATAACCCGCTGCATTTGAGCTGGAAATGGCTTTGCTGTGTGATGTGAAAGCAGCCTGAGAATGAAATGCAAAGACAGATCGGGTGTTACCTCCCTCAGACGGGCGCCAGCGTATGTGGCGTTTTGGAAATTCAGAAGATGTCTTCTTCGACAGCAAAGTGGAATCTGAAGCAATAGGCAGCACAACCATCCAAAACAAATGGACCAAATTAGCCACGTAACGACGGTTTCAGTCCAAACTTACAGCTTAAACACCGTGGCGTCCAAACGGCGCTAATTACGTCTATCATTAGATGCCATACGCTCTGACACCTGCTGCCGTCTTGATGTATTGTGTAATTAATATCTCCATATGCCTCGGATGGACCTTGTTTAGGAACTGAGCATCACTCCTGCAGTCTTTCACACACCAACAAAGCAAATGAAAATGGAAACATTTCTGTGCGTGAGCTGCATTATCCTGCCAGGAAACACTGAATATTCATTAATGGTGAGATTCACAGGGCCAAAGCATTCTTCATCATAACACCATTACATGGACTCTTTCAATCTGTACTGGAAAGCGATCAGCTGGGATTTGAGCGAGCGATCAGCCTCGTCAAAAACCAGCATCAATAAAATAGGAACGGAGAGAGCAGAGAATCAGATCGCTTACCAAATGAAAGCAAGTATGTAGAAATGAGTACAGGTTGCCTAGTGACTGTTTTACGATATCCAAACTAATTAAAATGGGAATCCGATACATAAATAAATGCACATTGAGCAGAAACCTGGCGCTTCTCATGTGACTTTTCTGGCCGTCTGTGCATCAAGCTGGTTCCGTCTTTCTCGAAAAGGGTTTAAAAACTTTGCAGGGTGGTACCCTGTCATGGGATATTACAAAAAAAAAAAAAAAATCTTAACCATAAATGTTCAGGCAAGGCAAGTTTATTTATATAGCACCTTTCATACACAACGGCCATTCAAAGTGCTTTACAAATTAGAAAATACAAAGATAAGTCAAATTAAAAAAAAAAAACATTTAAAAAAATAACAATGAAAATATCAGATTAAAATCTGGGCTGTTTGCTGGCCTTGTCACTGAGCTGATATGCCTTTCATGAAAGAAAGCTTTAACACTTTCCTCTGTCAGAGCTGAAACGTTATTTTGTCATATTTTCTGTTGATTAAATTGAAAGCGTTTCCAAAATGTTTAAGGTAATAATCCACTCTCCTGGTTCGTGGCCTGACAAAACAAATCAAGACATGATCCAAGCTCTTTTATGATCTATGAGAGCAGCACCAGACAAAAGTTTTAGCAGCTCCTTTTCCATTGTGATCAGTTTGAGTTTTGTATACATGTACAAACCAGTGACTAAAAGACACTGTTTTTTTTAAAGTGGGAGAAGGGTATAAAGTAATCATAAAATATTTATTAATATACGTCATGTCTATTTAATGATGATTAAACTTTTCTATTTTCTTCTTTTCCTTTATTTCTTGTACTACCAAGTCATGGTCTTGACTTAGACTTGATGTGTCCCGGTATTTAATCTTGACTACATGACTAGTTTAAAAGCTTCACCATGTTCAGGTCATGATTGGAATTAAATATTTTGTTCATAGGGTTTTCAAACATATGCAGGAACTTGATTTTCCTTAATGTGACCCATTTTATAGCATCTGTAAGTAAGAGTACAGTCTGTAAAGTTTTATACACACTGATTACAAAATGAGGGGGAAATATTAAATTTTAAAATAAATATCAAGAGCATCTCAGAACTGCTGGATCATCTGATCCTGTCCATGCTCCATCGCTGTCAGGGTGTTTTGATCCTCTTGGGTGATCATACACCCTACTGAACACAATGTGGGGGCACTCTGGTCCAGTTTGACCTGCTCCTGTTCACCCCCATGAATATATCCCTTACTACTCAATCACGGTCATTGATTCTGCATTTCATTTGCATAATTGAACAACTTTCTTTGACTTTTCATTTTATTTTTCATCGCTTCATATTCATTTTGTAATATCCCCTCATTTGTGAGCAGTGTACAGAATCAACACGAAGTTTGGAAAGTAAGAGAAGTTGCACCAGATAAGAATTAAGTTCTATGTTTCATACATAACAACCGTAATGTTTTGAGATCTTTTCATTTATTTAGGTGTAAAACAGGCTCTGAACAAAGTTTACTGAAGTTTGTTGGCAGTCTGTGGGAAGTTGGCCGTTCATACAGACTTCTGTGTTTACATCTTCATCGGCAGAACAGAAACACTCACTGGAGATTACAGGTTTGTGAGGGGACTTGTGGGGGGGCAGGGTCCAATTGTGCAGAGCAAATTTTGTTCGGTTTGCGTTTTCCTGATTTTTGGAACAAAGTCAGTCTCAGGAAGTCTGCCCACCATTGGTACTACTGCTGGCATTCGGTTCTTAGTTATTGGATCATGACTGCTCAGGAGAAATCCTGCTACACAATCACTGTCTGATTTCCCCTGCCAGACTCTAATTGCCATCAGCAGCAGGAGAGGCTTTCGCTCGTGCCTCTTTGTAATCACAGACCATGAGCAAAACATGGGATGGTGGGAAATGTGGCAATTCCCCCAAATCCTCAGCTTTTCACGGTTCCAGTTCTGCTGTTTCATCAAACGCTGTTTTGAGATACTTAGTTCTTGTGTAAACAGCCGCATTATGGTGAGGGACTAAGGGATTAAGCATGCTAACATGCGTCCGGAAAGGTGTGCCGCCTGGTAGGGCACCTGACTCCACTCGCTCGCCCTCTCCCTTCCATATCACTATTGATTTCTGCTCACGGAGGGATTGCCATAATCCTGTCTGCACTCTCACCGTTTTTTAGATGGATCTGTTCAATTTAGAGTCGCCGTGTTTACACTGACGTCTGCTGCAAACAACAAAGCTCAGGGTGCAGATGCTAACACGAACAATACAGGCTTTTAAAGTTTGGGATTACATCAGTGGGAATAATGTACGAAGCAACTCGACTCATTTTAGGTGGATGAAGAATCCCAGCCTGGCTGCGGTCTACATGGATTTTGTATGTTCTCCCCATGTCTGCATATGCACTCAATTTGTTGGGTCAGCTGGCGATTCTAAAGTGGTCTTTGCCTGCTGAGGTGCATGGTTTTTGCAAAACAATTCTCATTATTATATCGAATATAAATTGCAATCTCAGTGAAAACATCTGTATCTAAAATAATTTTATGCTATGTTGTATTTATTACACCCATTATGATCGTTATTTGTCTTTTCTGAGGAGGTAATGGTACAGGTCTAGTCTGTTGGGATGTTAAAAGAAATTCCCAGCTTATGCTTTATTTTTAGCTGAACGTATAGCTGTTTTGTCGTGAGGTTTGCTAAGGCTGATAGATTATGCTAAAAAGAACTTGGGCCGAGCAATAATCAAACATTTATTCTAATATCTTATGAGATGGAACAATCAAGACGCGTGCATAACAGTACAGGATGTTATAGAATGTCAAATTGCTTTTGGTTGTTTTAGGGGTTATAGAGGCCTTTGTGTTCATTTGGGGCCTTTCTACACCCTGCTTGGGTCTCAGGCGATGCTTTTTTGCCTCCCAGGAAATCAACTACATGCCCCTGTCCATATTATAACTGTGGCGTGTTACTTTTTAAATATATATTACATGAGGATCGTCCTGTACTATGTGCCTTTTATTCATTTTGCATTTGTTTATTAGGTGACCTTTGCTGTGTGTGTGTGTGAGTGGCTTGGTTTACTGTGAGTTTTTGTGTCTAAATTGCAACATCCCTTTTTCTCTCTCTTTTTTAATCAGCCATAATCTTGAGGGTGTCTTATACAATTCCTGTCAGTTTTGAAAGGAGAAAATGGAAACAAAAGAACCAATATAAAAGTAAGAAAAAAAATGCTATAATTTAATTACATGCTATAATTTCAGTACGTTTTGTGTTTGTGCCAAATTATACAGTAGTGATGTAAGATCTTTAATCACGTGACCCATAGAAGGGTCGCAGTGACTGAGTTTCCCAGAAATTCCCAAACCAGGTTATATTCACACCTATAAAATCCAGAGCACCCAGCGTACTTAAGGAACGATTTCAGGTGGTGTGAGCATCCAGAGAATGAAAAGGAAATGTCAAGTAGATATAGATGGTAAAAGAAAGACAAGTCTGACTTAAAAATGCCAACTTTTTTACATTCCTCATAAAAAAAAAATTCACAGTGACACCTGCATTTAGCTCTGTTCCGAACATCAAGCCGAAACGGAATGATATTTCAACCTCGAACCCCCTGTCATGCTGTCATTATCATCCATTAGCTGTTCCTGTACTTTCTGCATGCTACAGATTCCAGTTAGCGACGCTGTAAGAATTTAACCTGTAACACCGCAATTCTGTTTGAAATATCACGCTACTTTTCTAAAACGCTCTCTTCCTGTTTCGTCCTGCTTTTTTTGCCACTTTCTGTAATTGCTCTGCTGGGAGGAGACGCCGTGCAGGGTGCTATTTGTTTAATTTGCTCTTACTGTTCAAAACGGCATTAAAATGATAGTTGGGGGCAATGCAGGGCCGAAGGACTGCGCTGAAAATGTCAGAGCACTCATCGTGGGCGGCGAATTACGGAGGCTAAGAGCTTTGTCATCGCAAAAGTGGTCGTCTGGGAAATCTTTATATATTGAATGAAGTTTAACGTGTTTTCTTCATTTTTCAAACTTGCTGCTAAACCCATTCATGTCATGTAATAATTAGTCATGTATAGTTTACAGTTCTGAGTTCTGGCAACCAATTTGTGTGTGTGTGTGTGTGTGTGTGTGTGTATATAGATGGATGGATGGATGGATATCTATCTGTCTGTGTATGTGTGTATAGATATAGATACTTATATACAGTGCATCCGGAAAGTATTCACAGCGCTTCACTTTTTCCACATTTTGTTACGTTGCAGCCTTTTTCCAAATTTAATCTCTTTCCTCAAAATACACAAAATACCCCATTATGACCATGTGAAAAAAGTTTCTTTGAGAGTTCTAAAAGTTTATTAAAAATAGAAAACTAAGTAATCACATTTACGTAAGTATTCACAGCCTTTGCCATGAAGCTCAAAATTGAGCTCAGGTGCATCCTATTTCCACTGATCATCCTTGAGATGTTTCTAC
>JAVSBV010157640.1:0-14779 GCA_033117975.1 Parotocinclus spilosoma
TATGACTATCAACAACATGCCCACTCATTATGTTTTACTGCCCCCCCAAGCAAAGCAGTCCAGAACCGGGGCTGCTGGTAAATGATATGGATGGAATGATTACTTGTAACACAACTGTTATTTAAGATACTTTGTAACTATCCGATACAGGGGCAGCGTTTTGTTTACAATTCTAAACCTCTGTTTATAGTTTTTTGTTCACAAACGTACAAGCTAATACACCTCGTTTTACATCTCAATAATAAAAACGGTAATCGAATGTAAAATCGATATCGTGAGGAAAATCGAATCGTGAGCCGAGTGCATCATAACAGCCCTATTTAAATTATAAATGTATAAATTGCAGGAAGTATGAACAGGCTCTGGAATACCATCGACAGGCTCTAGTCCTCGTTCCGCAGCATGCATCTACTTATTCAGCCATCGGTTATGTGCACAGCCTCATGGGAGACTTTGAAAGCGCCATCGACTACTTTCATACTGTAAGTGTTGCAGCTGCCTTGCAACTGGTGTGTATTTTTTTTAATTTTTTATTATAAAGTGTAATATGCAGCTTGTTGCTTTTTTGCAGGCGCTCGGTCTGAAAAGGGATGACACTTTTTCTGTAACCATGCTCGGCCACTGCATTGAGATGTACATCGGTGACTCTGATGCTTACATAGGTAAGCATATCTCACTCCCCGTAAAGAAAGTGCAGGTGATTTTGTCTTTTTCAACTTTATTCAGCTCAGAATCAGAATCTTTATTTCGCCAAGTAGCAAGTGTACAAGGAAGTTTTCTTGGTGCAGATGTCAGCATATAGACTAAACATGTATCTAAATTACTAATAAAAAGGTAAGTTTTATATATAAACAAAAATCAACTAAAATAAAACAGCAATAAAATAACATGCATTATGAATAAACCAGAATAAATATAAATATTTTAAGCAGCAGAATGATGGTGGTTATAGTAAGAGTACGAGAAATAAGGTGCAAATGTGTAGAATGTAAAATGTAAAAGGTGTGTGTGATGTGCATGTGAGTTGTCCATGTGTTTTTTGTTAATGCAAAGGTGTATGTAAACAGTCCTTGTTAATAATGGTTATGGCCTGTGGAAAGAAGCTGTGGAGGGGACGGCTGGTCTGAGTATTTAGGGCTCTCACACTCTGCTGGGATGGAAACTGCTAAAAAGATGAGTGTCCTGGATGAGATGGATCAGCCATGATCTTTTTTGTCCTTTTCCTCATCCGTAGGATATCCAGCTCTTCAAGCTTGGAAAGACAACAGCTGATAATTTTCTCAGCGCACTGTGTGTTGTAGCTTTCCCTTAGTGTGCAGGGACGCTGAGCCAAACCAGACGGCGAGAGAAGTAGTCTGGGGAAAATATCCTGATTCTGTTTCAGTGATTCCAGATCAGCCAAGTGTTTCACCAAACCCTCTGGTGCTCTGATACGTTTATCACCGTCTTAGTTCAGTTTATATTCTGCCTATTCTTTAAATTTTTCGGGTCCCTGCACTTTGTAGATCTACAATTACACTCTGTAGTGTGTTCCTCTGCATATTTTTGTTTCTTTTTCCCTGTACTCTAATGGTCAGGACCCCTGCGAGACCAGCATAGGTCAGATACAGTGAAGTGCAGCTGCAGTGACTGATGTGGTGGTGTGCTTGTGTATGTTGATCAGACACAACAGTGCTGCTGGAGTATTTAAACCACTATTCGCTCACTATTCACTATATTAGAAACATGATCTAAAATATAATAAATTAACCACTTTGTAGATGTAAAGTCATAGACAGTAGCTTATCTGTTGCTGCACAGTTTCTGTAAGTCGTCATCTGGGGCTAACTTTAAGTAATTTTTAGCAATATAATGGACTATTTTGCTCCAGCATTGACACTAAGGTGGTTTTAAAACTCCAGCAGCACTGCTGTGTCTGTTCCATTTGTACCACACAACACACGTTAACACACCCCTAGCAAGTCAGTGTCACTGCAGTGCTTAGTGATGATGCTGAGAATCGGTTTCTGTGATTAAATTTTTAAGTAAAGTAAATTAAATTAAATTATTTGCTGTTGTGAGATGTGGACTGTTGTGGCCCGGCAGCTTTTACTGGACTTCAGTTCAAATCCCTTTTCTGTCAAGCTTCTACTGTTAAATGTTTGAGCGAGGTCCTTCACCCACAGCTGCTTTGCTTTTAAGAGTGTATCAGGTGCAAAGCTTAAGCTCTAAATGTAAATGTGTTGTTTTTTGGGGGCAAGGAGGTAGTGGGATATGGCTGTAGGTTTCATCTTGGTTTGTACTGAGTGCTGAACATAAGCACTGAGTTTTTTCAGTACTCGGGAGAACAGACACACTTCAGTTGGCACCTCTGGGTAACGATTTTTTCTAATTTACCCTTATGTTTGTTTGTTTTTGTTTTTTTTGGCCACAGGAACTGATCTCAAGGATAAAGTAAAGATGATGCCCAACACAGCAGCTCTAAAGAAGATACTCACCACACCAACGGTCGAGAACGAGGGACAGTCTCAGATTCTGGAGGAGAGCAACGTCATGATCCTGGAGATGCCGTCTGCCGAGGCCTTTCAGCGCTTCCTCTTGGAATGTGACAGACACAAGAACGAACTGTCTTAAAAAAAAAGAAAACTCAGTTTCTGACACTATCATGTGAGATGGCAATATCTGAGCTTTGGTGAGAAGTGAGAGGAAAAAAAAAAAAAAAGGTATAAGTTGAAATGAATAAGTTGCCATGAGGAAGATGTCACATGACCCTTCCTACACTGACTGTTTTGCACTCATACATTTTTATTATGAATAAATGTGCTGAACTTCATGCATAAGGGTCTTGATGGAACCATTCCAACAATAAACCCTGTACTAGTATTTTTATACACTGTCATTTGCATTTTTCATGCCTTTTTGCTTTTTTTTTTTGAGGTTCCATTCTGATGCATAATAGCTTGTCACACCATGGCTTTCTGCTTCTTGCAAAAAAAATCACACCTTTTGCAGGTACTTTGTTACATGGAACTTCTTTTTTAACACCTTTCTTAATCTTTCCATTTAAACTGCCATGTACAGTCCTCACAAATGTCAGGGGGTGTTTCAAAATGAATATGAAGCGATTCAAAAAGAAGCATTTCATTTTATTTAACAAAACAAAATATTCAGAAAAGCAAATTAAAAGTCAGTATTTTGGTTATTCAAATGAGATACAAACTCCATTATGATGATTAAGTAGTAAGTGATATATTTATGGGGGTGAACAGAAGCATTTTTGAGAGTACCCCACATTGACTGTTCAGTAGGGTGTATGATCACCCAAGACTACCAAAACCCACTGACAGCGATGGGTCATGAACAGGATCAGACTGTCCAGCAGTTTTTGTCTAGATTTTGCCAGAAAATACCATCTGTTCTTGGTGTTTTTCTTGGATGACATTGGGACCTGTAAATCTCTGTCACTTTTGTTTAAGTGTTGGTTTTTAGGCTTGTGGTACAGTGGTGCCCCCCGAAATGTTTCATAGGGGTGGCCAGATGGGGGCCACTAAGTATTTTGGGGTGCCACAACAAATGAAAACTCAGTTTCTTTATATCTGTTATTGCAGTATATAGATTAGTTAATAATTTAATTAGTTGATGTGCACAGATTAATATGGTAGTTAACATTTTCAGTACAACAACATTGTGTAATGTATTTGTATATATACCTATATTAGGTAATTTATCGTTTTGTAAATAATTCCCGTTTATCAAAAATAATTGGACGCCTTTCTGCTAAGTTTTAACCAACACAACTATTTTTGATGCAGCTTTACTTAACTTTACTGTTGCTGTGTATTTATATAAACAAGTATATATTATAGGCTATATCCAAAAATGGACATACAACTATTGTAAACAGTTACATTACATTACTGACTGAAATGTACAGCACGTTATTAAGTACAACAGAGAGAAGCATCTGTCAATCAATTCTCCGAGGACGGCGGTGCTTCTGTTCTCACATCAGCTGTGGCAAATCACCACCAATTACTCATTGTAAAAAATAGATTGTGGGAAGATTTTTTTAAAGGTTTGTGTATCATTTTTTACTTTACACTAGTAATACTCTATACAGACAAAAATGTGTGGACACCCCAACCAAATATTGAACTCGCTGCTGCTATTTCAGCAGCACTATAAAGAGTATAAAGCACACATTTCTAGATTCTCCACAAAGAGTGATGACAATTCTTTGAACTGATTCAATATGCCATCTTACTGTGAGTTTTCTATCAAACATAAATCTCACAAGATGTGTCTATATAACTAAATTCCCCTCTTTCAAGCTGTCTCTTATAATAAATAAGCTCTTGTTATAATCATGCTGCTCACATAAATCAGGAGGTACTTCAAAAAATATCCCATAATGAAATATCCCCTGGTTTTGTGAGCATTGTAGATTCTTGACGCACTTGTAAGTAGAAGCACTTTAGACCAAACACCCTTATTGCCTCTGAAGGTTCTTGAGTCTTCTCTAAACACTTCTAACGTCATAAGACCGGTTCCCTTTTGCATCGACTCAGTCAGAACTGATGCGCCTCGTCATGGACGCGTCATGTCCAGCACCGTCATCGTCATATACATGCCCGCTATTTAGAGCACAGTTACTCTCGAACAGATCTGTCCTTTCCAGAGATGGGTTGCACACCTTCTAAAGCCTTCATCACCTACACCCATGAGCATGTTTGTGGGGACTTGGACACCTGCTCCACTTTCCTGCCCAGCCTCAAAAGCTCCGTATCCACGCCAGAGAAGCGTTCACCCAGACTGCGGGAGGACACCAGCACGGCCAATGAAACTTTCCTTAGCGGTAAGAGAAGTGTTTCTTCTAACACTTGGATAAGATGTTTCCAGGGAGTAACATTGTGGTTAACTGGTCTATAATAGCATACATTTTTACTCATTATGCAGTCAGCAAGAGACTCAAAATAATAAATAAACTTTACCCCATACTATTACACGCTCATTGTTTATCTCATATTGTTTCAACACTAATATTTACCACGTTAATACACTTAATAATGTTTATTTGATACTATTACTGCAAATTAATTATTTATCAACAAAATAATGTTTATCTTTTGCGATTAGCGAACTCAATGTTTACATTATAGCTTATTACTAACGCACTTAATATACTGCTCACAAAAATTAGGGGATATTTCCCTATAATTCACAATTATAGGAAGCCATTTAAAAGAAGCATTGGTTGATATTATTTCATAAAACAAAAGAAAAGTAAAAAAAAAATGTTAGATTAAAATTCAATTGTTATTAAGTAGTGAGTGATATATTTATGGGGGTGAACAAAAGCATTTTTGAGAGTATCCCACATCGACTGTTTTTCTTGGATGACATTGGGACCTGTAGATCTCTGTCAAATGTTTCATAGGGGTGGCCAGATGGGGGCCACTGAGTATTTTGGGGTGCCACAACAAAAACGAAAACTCAGTTTCAGTAGGCATATGTCTGTTATTGTAGTATATAGATACCTTTGTATATAATATATGGTGTATATATAGTATATGTGATTGTGGTAGCCTAGTGGTTAAGGTACTGGACTATAGACCAGAAGGTCCAGGGTTCAAATTCCACCTCTGCCACAGTTGGGTCCCTGAGCAAATCCCTTAACCCACAATTGCTTGAATTGTAAGACTGTATCAATTGTAAGTCGCTCTGGATAAGGGCGTCTGCTAAATGCTGTAAATGTAAATATATAATATATAATATGATACAGTTAACATTTTTCAGCACAGTGATGGGACGTGGACAGGATCAGATTGTCCAGCTGATCTTTTTCATATTCATTTTGAAGTATCCTCTCATTTTGTGTGAGCAATGTAGTGTTAATTATAAAAATAGTATACTGTGTATTACTACATACTATTAATGGAATTTACACTGTATTATTATGTACTATTAATTCACTTATTATAGTGTATTGCCTAAAAATGGACCCCATACTTGTAATGCTATTAACAGACTTAACAACAGAGAGTAAGTCCAGCATTATTTACACTCAGTTTGAGAATTGCTATTCACAATATAAGAGAGTATCAATTTGCCCATCTTCTTGTGTAAACTTGTAACAAACATTTTACAAAACCTTGTTTTATTACTTATTGTTTACTACAAGGCAATTTGGGGTAAAGTCTGTGGATATCTTGTACTGTAAAATAAATATTGTACAGTTTAATAACTAAGCCTTGGTGCCCATATAGCTCAGCAAGTGCTGCCCACAGACTATTCCAGTGGAGTAAGTGCTGCCCACAGACTATTCCAGTGGAGTAAGTGCTGTCCACAGACTATTCCAGTGGAGTAAGTGCTCTCTACAGAATATTCTAGTGGAGTAAGTGCTGTCCACAGAATATTCCAGTGGAGTAAGTGCTGTCCACAGACTATTCTAGTGAAGTAAGTGCTGTCCACAGACGTGTTGGCAACAAGGTGTACAGTGATTCTAGTGGAATAAGAGATGTCCACAGACTTGTAGCCACAGTACATGTCCTCCAACCCAGTACTGGTCCTTGTTACAGTGCCCAGTCGTGATGTGTATGGCCGCTGGGTGACCCCACAGCCTCTGAGTCCGGACGCCTGGAGCACTGCGAGCCTGATGAGTCCATTAGCACCCCGGACCAAAACCACAAGCGACTTCGACGACAGCGACCGCCCGCAGGGACATGTCACACCTCTCAATGTCAAGTCCTTGTTCAAGACTTCACCCTAGAACCCTTCTGCCCACCCATGCCACCCATGCCACCCCTCTATCCCAGCTCTGTGTTTGGATAGCTTAAGTAGTAACCTATGTGAGGAATCATCAGGGTATACTACAGGATTCTAAGCTTCCAAATATAAAATGATCATGAACTATGTAGTAAATATGTTTTCTTGGCAACACAAGACTACCTTTTTTACCTGATAGAATACATTTTGTAAATGACCGAGGGAGCAGCGTGTGTCTTGAGCGAATAACACAAGTAAGTTGAACCACAGACGCCCCTTTCGAGTTCTCGCGGTGTTTGGACAGCGAATTATCGCGAGTGCGGGTAGAAGAGAGTGCGCAGAGGAGAAATGGAGAGATGAGGGCTGAAAAGGATCAAACGACGCGCAGCAGGGAGGGGAGTGCGCTCGAGATCAAGTTCAGGGACGCTCAGAGGGAGCAGGACAACGCAACGGCAAATTCCAAACACAAAGAGGACAAGAAAGAGATTTTCACCAAGGTAAGACCATCGCTTGTGTGTGTGTGTGGGAGACGGAAGGTAATGGAGTATTCAGCACCACAGACAGCGCATTAGCAGCGCACCACTGACCCTTAAAATAGAATAGAATAGGGAATCTTAACTGTCAATATTACACAAATCGTCTACACAGTGTTTGTTATTCAGATATGTCACACGAAAACGATAAGACTATGACTGTACCACACGACGAAAAACATCACACCATGCAGTTTTGTAAACAACTCGATTTTGAAGGCCATTTAGAAGACTCATCTTGTCCATCAGCAGGAATGCAGAGATAGATAGTACACTTACAAATCTGAACTTTTAGGTTTGGCTACTTTAACCACATTTATTAACCCTGCTATCATGTGTTCCTCCTTCATCCGCTCTGTAAATGTGCCAGAGCGTGGACTGTTTTTCTTTTACTTCCACCACATCTAATGTGGTTCAGTGCTTATTAAAAAAACAATACAATGCTGCTGACCACCTCCATCTCTTCATGACCATCCCTTCATAATGTCACAAAGACCTTATCATCTCTTGATCATGAAAGAGTTTACTCTACTTAAATGGCCTCCACTGTCACATATATACTGTATCTACAATGTTTAGTATAGTCAGAATGAAGACAATGAAACGTTTTGAGGAACTATTCATTTTCAAACTAACATGATTCCAGACACCTTCAATATTACTTAATAATCACTAAAATAAGGTTGGGGTCTGATAGTACTTAATATATGTTACATATTTATAAAAAATAGAGTTGATTCCGGTTAATGGGACCACATCATGACGCGATGGTTTTGGTCCTAATAACCGGCTGGTCTGATCAAACGAACATGCCCTATGTTACAAGACGGGACGTGCATATTAATTGTTAAGTGCATGTGTTTATTAAACCTTTATTGTGTGATTTACACGTATAGCGAACGTACAAACAAGAATTACTGTTGCTTACAAACTTTGTTCATTAAAAAATAAATTTGCAAACAAGTTTTTCAAAACGATCTACAACACAATGTATAGGTACTCAAAGCATAACACTGTAAAAAACAAGTTCTTACTAAATTCCAGTCAACGTTTGAAAAACTTATCCAGTGTGATCTGACGCGCTTTTACTGTGGCTAAGTGGCGACTTGTGGCTTGTTTTTTTGTAGTAAATGGAAATGTTAGGCCAAGACCTGTAGGTGGCAGTAAAGGGCTGGGGAGAAACTCAGGAGTTTACGGGTAATAATGTCAGAGAAGAAGAGATTCTTCACAGATATTACATACTGTACTCGTTCTTTGGTCCGATTTGGCGCGTATTTGGTCGAAATAAGAGAACAACATTACACGTATTTAATAGGATATGTTTCCCTACTTTGGGATTTGGTCCAAATAAGCGGCTGGTCCTATTAACTGGAATCGACTGTATTGACAAAAGTTTAGACACCCACACATTAAATGTACAGAAGCTTTTGCAGCATTTTAAATCTGTAGGCCTTAATAGTCAGCCCCTAGCAGCTGTAATAGTTTTCACTCGGTGCATTAAGATGGGAAGCATCACTGGTAATGAGAGGTCTTGCCTGCCAACCCCCAATGAAATATCCCCTATTTTTTTAGCTTTGTAGTTGGTACAGTGCAGTAGGTGGGTAAAGTCTTGGCGTTTTCCAAACCTAGACCAGATAGAGAAGTGTGATTCATTACTTCACAAAACGTTTCCATGGCCATAGAGTCCAATGCCAATGTGCTTTACACCACTCAGATGCTTGGTATTACATCTGTGATGTAAGACTGGCATGCAGCTGCCTGATGTTATATATGCCTGTGCCAATGGGACCGAATGAAATGCCTAAACTCCGTGATTGAGTGGTGGGTACCAATACTTTTATTTACATGGCGTATTAGTAACTGTGGATAAAATTGGGTATGAGAAGTAATTAATATTCCGGTTTGCATCACTCTGTGCCCCTCGTGTTCTGTGAAGTTATGTTGTTGTTTTTTTTGTATGAATGTGATACACCATTCTTAAACAAAGGATATAGCTATGAGATGTAGGGGTACCGACTAAATAGCCCAGATGCTGCACACACACACAGTACTGTTATTACATCCCATAATCAACAGTGTTACCTGCCAATCTGTTAATCAACTTCCTGTTCTGCTATGCTTAAAGAAAGTGCGCAGACTTGGTTTGCCAACTTTGATTTGAAAACATGGCTGGCTTGCACCAAACCTCGACCCCAATTTCATCAGACATCTTAAAAATGTCCTTGAATGCCAGAAGTGCGCCAGGGCTCGTTGTCAGATCAGAAGCTGACCTCAAGTGTTGTGGAAAGCCCTTAAAGATGAACATGAGCTATTTTAGCAGCAAATGTGTTTTGAATGCAATTTGTTTGTCAAAATAACGTACATCTTATTCACAACTGAATGAAACTAGTATGAGCAAACCATGTGGAATGGAGAATCACAGTCTTGAAGGCAGAAAACAACACGATAAGGGCGTGGCTCAAACGGCACATTGGCTCAAAGCGAGAAGATGCCGAGTTCTGTGTATAGTTTGCCTGTTCTACATTGACTAAATACTTTTTTGTCTGTGTTTAATTGTCTCTGGCAGAGCGAGGACATATGGCGACCCCACCACTTTGAGCTAGATTAAATGAGGATGGAAAAGGAGTTTGTGAAATCTGAAAACCTTTACAGATATTAAATAAGGCTTTGTTTGGAATCAAAGCAGCTCTCACAGAGTTGAAATGAAATGCTGAGACATTTGATGTCATGCACAATGTTTATTTCAGTTCCTGCCCCCTGTTCTACTGTAGCCAGGAATGCTCCGCAACCTGAGCTATCGATGGTCGTGCCGTGGGATCAAACTGTAGCAGATAAGAGATGAGGGAGCTACACATTTCTTCCACCGCAGCACTTTCAGGATAGATCAGGGCTTCACGCTGGAGCTGTGGAAGCTTTCTCACATTGGAGTCGTCATAGGGCATCGAACCTACCACCATGATGTACAGGACCACACCGAGGCTCCAGATATCGTACTTCTTTGCATCATACGGCACGCCCATCAGCACTTCAGGTGGTGTGTATGCTGCCGAGCCGCAAAACGTGCTGCTCATTTGTGGAGAAGCACCCAAAAAGCGTGCAAATCCAAAGTCTGCCAGCTTGACCTGACAGTCAGCCGTCAGCAGGATGTTCTCACACTTCAAGTCACGGTGCACAATGTCTTTCTGGTGGAGGTAGCTGATGGCGCTGACAAGCTGCCGGAACCATGTCTTGGCCTGGTCTGTGGGGATGACCTTCAGTTCTTGAATCTTTTCAAGTAGGTCCATTGCAGTGGGTTCCATAACGATGCACAGATACCTGTGTACCTCGATGATGTCGTACGCTTGGACTATATGATCGTGTTTCACAGCTCTGAGTATTTCGAGCTCACGGGGCAGGAATTTAGAGACAAAGTCCCTTTGTGCCTTCTTGCGATCGATTATTTTGATGGCGACTTGGTTGCTGTGCTTTTTGGAAGTAGCTAGCTTGACCTTGGAGAAAGTTCCTTTGCCGATCGTGGTGCCCAGCTCATAGCCCAAGCTTCTTAAAGCTCTTTCAATCTGCATTTTGATGTTGTGGTGGATAGACAGAGCCTGGAGCAACGAGTCAAAAGGTCAGCTAAGCATCCAAGTCTTGTGAGTCTCCAAGTTCTTCTGTCAGCTTGTGTGTCAGATCGCTTCAGTAGTGACCTGTACCTTCTACGGCCATTATGACATCATAGAGCAAGTTGCGATTATGATGCGTGCACTGAATTCAGTATGGCCTCTTTTTGCCAAGTCGTCCATAGCTTTGAACACATTGTACGCTTTTACATTTTTTTTCAATAATTTCATGTAATGCAAATAAAATTAAAACGAATAAACAGTTTCACATTCCTTTCTGTTGTTTATAGGATAATTTTACTTTGTCCAGGTAAAATGGGACTGTGACAAAAATTATTATAAATGAATCAAGATGCATCTTTAAAGTTTAAAAATAGTGTATCTGTGTGTTAATATAATTAATAATTTTAATAAGAAAGATTAGTTTATGGGTGATTAGGTTAAGACTTGAACACTTTGGGACGTGCGTCTTTCTTGCTACCCTGGCATTTGTGTAAAGTTTGTAGGTTGTTGCGATGTGCCCAGTATGACCGACCTCAGCCAGATGGACTTGTCCTAAAATTTAATTTTAATTCAATTTTATTTGTATAGCGCTTTTTACACTAGACATTGTCACAAAGCAGCTTTACATTGATATATAAAGAAGTGTAACAATTGAATTATATTTGTCCCTATTTGTCCCTAATGAGCAAGCCATTGGCAACAGTGGAAAGGAAAAACTCCCTGAGATAAAGAAAAGAAACCTTGAGAGGAACCAGACTCAGAAGGGAAACCCATCCTCTTTTGGGCAATAGTAATAATTAACATTATATAATAAGCATTTAAATGTATTAAGTCTATGAGGACACGATAGGCCGTGGTGGCAGCTGCAAGAAATTAAGATTTGGCTGGTTTGTAAACATTTTTTAATATTCAAAAAAGCTTCCTGACCCATTGTACTGTTCATAATTTTGTGATTAAAACAATCAAAATGATCCATATTCTAAAATTCTATTATATTAATATTCTATTCTAACATAGTGACTGTTTTTTCTACTCACTAAATGTAAACAATCTCAACTGTGTTTGAACAAGACATTGACTTCATTGCTCTCAAATGGCCTTGTCAAAAACCAGATCTCAATCCAATAGAACATCCTTTGGGATTTGGTGGAACAGGGGATTCACATCATGGACAACATCAACTGCTTAATACTACCATGTCAATATGGAAAATCACTGAGGAATGTTTCCAGCAACATGTTATGTCTATGGTCAGAATTATAGCAGTTCTGGGGGGTTTACCCCGGTACTAGCAAGGTGTATCTAATGAAAGAGCTGATAAGTGTATATGTGTGGATACCAGTGGCAGATGAAGATTTAAAAATAAGGAGATCACATATGTTCACATATGATAACCTTTTATTGGCTGGTTAAAGCATGGCCAGAGCATAGAAATGTCTTTGTACCTCCAGTAGAGTATTTGTGTTGCCTAAATATAGCTACAGTATTTTACATACTAAACAAGTAACAGGCTTATATTATATATTTTTAATTAGGAAATGTTGAAAGAGTTGCTGGTGCTGATTTAAAGAACGGCATAACATTCGTGATTTGAAATGTACTTTGAGATGCCGGCCATGCTTCAGGACAGGGTAGACCAAAAAAAAGCACACTGTAAAATAAACTCTACGGTTTATTTTTTCTGTGACAGCACCACCCACACACAATTCACTGCTAGGGACGCTTGTGCATCCAGACATGGCTCAAAATTATGTGTTCAAAGCCATTTGTTCCGTGAGCATCAGTCTTTCGCCTTTTTAATAGATATGTTAGCTCTATAAACACAGCAAAAAAGGAATATTGTGTAGTTAGAAGAAAGCAGTTAATGTGCGAGATGTCTGAATCAAATGTGCCACCTAGGATTTTTAGAGAACCTTTTGCATCCTAATAATTTAGCTAGGTAAAAGAAAATTTTATTAATTGACATTATTTGGTTTGATTGTTATGTATTGCATGCCAACAACTCGGAGTTTACAATTATAACTTATTTACATAAATAAATTGTTAGCAGTCAGTCAGGTAGGATCTAAGTGCCAATCCTTTAACCTCTATGGTATTATAACTTATTTGGAAGAATATCAAGGTAAAATAGTGCCAAATTCTACACTTAAATCTAATAAATCTAACAAAAAAAGCAGCCATTGTCTGTTGGATATTTAAAAAATGTGTGGTGGCTTAGCATTGTGGACCAGAAGGTCCAGGATTCAAATTCCACCTCTCCCAAGCTACCACAGTTGGGTCCTTGAGCAAGTATGACATTTTATCAGTTGTAGGTCAGTTTACTTACAACTACTGTTTTTTAACATCTTGGAGCTGACATCGTGGGTTAATAGAGTTAATCAGGGAAGACATTTTATGGGTAGTCAAGTTCAGTATTTTTAAGGTAAAATTATTTCAGCTGTAATTTACAGCTAATTGTAAAAGTGTAATTTTCTTCATTAATACTGCCACAGAACTGAAAATCACCTTTGCCAAATGTACTGATACAATCACATACCAAGATAGACCCTGGCTTTTGGACTTGCCGATAACAGTCTGAATGTTTTTTTTCATATTTGGTCCTGAGCTCACAGTGTCCATTACTTTACTTCTCTCAGGTTCAGCATCTTGGATGGGCTATCACATAGTGGAACTGTGAATTGTGTTGCGAGGAATCAGTACTTCAGTTTTTTCTGTGTGCTGCAGAACAAAGACGAAAAAATGACAGTCCAAACTGTTATCCAACTGCCAGGCTCATGCATGTCTTGGTATGGGGCTGTGTCATTGCTCTTGACATTTTCAGTTCTGTGATGGCAGCATTAATGCAGAATAGTAGACTGAGCTTTAAGAACAGCATTGATTTCTTTATATGACAAAACAGTCAAATAAGAAAAAGTTGAAATATGGACATGTGGAACTATGTAAATCTGGAAATTCCTTCCAGTCTTTCTTTGAGGAACATTATTTTTTTTCACACATTTGTGACCACTGGAGATCTCCTGCTCACTTTTGTTTTACAACAACTTTTGTGTACACTGCTTTTGCATGAAGTCACTGTGTGGGTACAGATGTAATGCACTTTTCGTTATATTAGCATTTTCCATACCTCAACATTTTTATGATTTAGTGTTGTAGATTATGCAGTATTAGTTGTAGTTATATTATATATTAGTAAAGTAATATTTATAGACAAATATTTATTGTATTATAAATGGTACAGTATTGTATAATCATACATTTCTAGTAATTTTAAATATGGAAATTAGGAAAAAAATAACTTTTAATTTCTAAAATAGCGTAGAAGGTTTTACAAGATGCGTTTTATTTTGTAGGTTCAGGAGGCGTTCAGATTTTAGCTTTCCGAATAATGGCGTCACCTAGTGGTATATTCTATTTGTTTTAGCAATAATAATTAGTATTACTTATAATTATTAATCTAAATTCTTTTTAGCAATATAATTAGTAATTAAACATTACTATTATTATATTAACATAATTCATGCTAAAGAAAATCTGCAGAATACAGATTTATGCTATAATAAAAAAGTTATTTTATTTATCTTGAAAGAAAACAATCATACTTGTAGAAATGTTTGCAAATGTATTAAAAAAGAAAAACTGAAATATGACATGATCATAAGTATTCAGACAGTTTGCTCAGTATTTAGTAGAAGCACCTTTTGAGCTAGTACAGCAATGAGTCTTCTTGGGAATGATGCAACAGGTTTTTCACACCTTGAGTTGGGGATTCTCTGCCATTCTTCCTTGCAGATTATATCCAGTTTCATCAGGCTGGATGGTGAATGTTGGTAGACAGCCATTTTCAGGTCTCTCCAGAGATGCTTAATTGGGTTTAGGTCAGGGCTCTGGCTGGGCCAGTCA
>JAVSBV010157651.1:0-14778 GCA_033117975.1 Parotocinclus spilosoma
ATTTATTTTGTAGAAAAAAAACTGTTGTATAAAAGCAATAGAACACTCGAGGTCGTGTGTTATCGCGAATAACATCATGGCTGTGATTTAAACTACGACCAAATCACAGCCGTGATGTTATTCGCGATAACACACTCCATCTCGTGTTCTATTTCTTAATAAAATTAACTTGTCCTTTCTCTCTAATATTGTAAGCACTTACGTGTATGTAGATATAGCTAGTTGTATAGATAGTTGCATTCCATTAATTAGATGATGAATGTCTCTAATATAAACGTGCAGGTTTGATAGCAAGTGATATTACAGTCAACTCATCTGGGCTTCTCCACAACGTACAACTACAGCACTTTCACCAGGTAATGCACTAACTTTATAATATAATATTATTTGTCACTCTGTTTAACTAATTCATATATTTTTTTTTTGGAAGACCAAACATGTCGTGTGTAAAACTATGTGTAATAATTTCCAACATACAGGTTTATCAGGCTTTAAGAATCACCATCACAAGCCACTGCAAGGTCAACAAAGGTAAGTTGATTTTATTACATGGTACATAACTTCTGGACCTATGACTATTAAAATGGTCAACATCTAGGAGAAAATGGTTCTTTTTCTGCTTTTAGAAAGATTGCCCAGCATCTACAGAATGACGGTGCCATGGTTTCGTGAAGATTCCTTCATCACTGCAGGGTATCATAGCAAGAAGTCTCATGACATTTCTTTTTGTTTTTATGTTGAATGTTAGTACTGTTGACAGTCCAATTTATTACATACTAATTTATTTGCATTCTATTTACAATCTGTGCCATGTGCAGTATTCCATCAGTCACTGAGATGGGTGGCATGCTGCACACCAGCAGACAAGACAATACCTCAAGTGCCCTTTTACAGCTCTACACTGCCCCCAACTGCCAGTATAAGGTGATTTTCTATTAGTGCTTTCTTTTCTCTGTCTATGATGCAAATATGCACAATACAGATATACTGTACTGGTTTTTCTGTACTGTACACAATACTTTATACTGTACAATATAGTTTGGCAATTTAAACAATCATACATAAGTTGTAATAGTAATAAAAATTCCACTACAGATATCAGTGAGGACCTCCTTTCTTAAAGTCCTTGGACAGGTAAGCCGATTGTTTATCAGAGCTGTGTGTTATCATAACTGCTTATTTCTAAGCACAACACTACACATATAACTTGAGAAAATATGTCTAGCAGGTCTAAATGGGTAATTTACGTTTTAAGACATTTTATTTTATTCACTAAATAAAGTCCCTCTATGAAAACAAATGCCTAATGTTTTGGCATTATAGTAAGGTAACTGTCATTAATTACTTTATGATGCTCTCATACTGATGTACTGTATGAACAAATTTTCAGTATTTAGGATATTTTCATTTCTTAAGTTGGCCTACTTCCTCTTTCATTATGGAATCAGTGCAAATTATTATTTCAGTGAATTCAATTGAATTTATGTGATGAATTAAGCATGCAGCTTTCTCACTTCTCAGATGCTGCGTTTCTGTGGGCCAGTAATTCCAGTGTATGTGGCCGTAGCACTACTGCTCGCTTTCAGGATTCAGCTGTCTTCTGTTATCCGAGTAGGCCAATCTGTAAATATGAAAGACACTGTAGCAAAAAGTCTACAGCCACATCAGCTGGAGCCTCCAGTCCTGCTGCTGCACCTGTTACTCAGGTGAGTTCACTTTGGAGGGAATTGTCTAGACATGCCAGGCAGACCTGAATGAAACCAAAATTATTTGCTGCAGCTATACTCTTCAGTTGTGTGTTTGTGTGTGATTTGATATTTCTTTGTTTTAATCAATTGGGGAAAAAAATATTCATTCATGTATTAAATATGATGTTTTATTTATCTTGTACACACACCATATTTGCAGTTGTATTACTCAATGGTTTTGAATAATTTCACTAGATTTGGGCTAGACTAGATTTTAATGCATCAACATACAAAGACATTACATTACATAGTGTGAATTTAATTTAATAGTGTTTGGGCACAGCCTGACTGCAATCATGCTTTACCAACAATAATCATAAATGCCTTAATTTATAACTGGAATTAAGTGACTATAATCATATTCCAAAATCTGGTTGAGAGCCTTTCCAGAAAGGTGAAGCCATATTTAGCTGCAGAAGTCCCTTTGATTTTGCTCTAGTTCTAATTAACAACAACATATAGAAGCCAGGTATGGGTGACAACACACTTTTGGTAATGAAATATCTATTTATATTAGTTTATTTGTCATGTCAGACAAAGCTGGTTTCAGGAATGCTGGATGGCTTTGGGCCTTCCTGCAGTGGACTCCTTGTTGCCAAACCACCTGGAGGATCTAACCCATGATGCAGTGCCCCTCCATGATTGGCCCCGCCTTTTGTCACCACTTCTCTGCATTCTGGGGGCAGCAGTGGCATTTTGGTGGAGCACTGTCCTCAGTATTACTTTAAGTGCCCTTTCTTACATCTTGGCTCCACTATACAGGTAATGTAGAGTTTATTACTAAATAAACTTTGAAGGTGGCTTCAGACCATGTGTATGAATTGTATCTTACTTAATTTGCACCTGTTGTTGGTCCATCAATTTAAGGTTTTTTCAGATACAAATTAGTGGTTGGATGACGACGACTGGTAGAATTTCTCCTATGGCTTATAAGCCTGAATATTCAAATAAGATAGCGTGTAATGTAATTTGTAGATTTGTCTTTTTTCCCTCGTGTAGTTTGCCTCTGCCCGTGAAAATCAATGTGTGCAGTGTTTTTGCGAAAAGCAAGCATTTCACCCGTATAAGAAAATGCAGCTGCTTGTGTTGTTTGTCAAAAACAATCATTTTTAAGTATTAACCCTTTTCAACACATTCAAAAGATACTAAGGATTAAAAATCTTGGTTTGCCAGAGTCTGTAACATAGCTGCAAATATATATATAAAATTAAGATAAGTTATAATCAATATTAGTGAATATCAACTGTCTATTCACTTGATGCCCGCTGGACAGACGGCATGCGTTCCCTTACCTGATATTTTATAAATTGAACAGAGCAGAATCTGACTTTAACTCCATTTTTGAAATATTTACAGGCTACCAAAGTTTGACTTCATCATGTGTAGGTTTGTAGCAGAACTGCAAGTTAAACAGGATTAAATTACAATTATTAGATTAATAGAAACTGAATTGTATTATTTCTCATAAGACTAGCATTGTTATTAAAAAAGTTAATTTAGTTTGACTTTTTAACAATGTGTTCAGATATGTAACAGAAATGGATTGTTTTGTTTTATAGCTCTGTGTCCAAAGGGACTATTGTCTCAAAGCGGGACACAATTTTAAATTATCCTCTATTGTCTAAGGCCAATCCTAAATTGATTAAGCTTAGGGTGATGGTGTGTAGGAAAATCTGACTAAATGTTATAAGGAAAATCTTTTGGGTATGAGATATAAAAAAGTATGTTTTTCCAATTGAAGGCCATCCACGTCCAGGTACTGTGGTACACTGGGTCGTCCTACTCAGATCCTCCTCATCCTGTGTTTGACTGTTCTGGGAAGATTCACTTGTGGAGCCCTGTCAGTCACAGTCAGCTTTCTAGTTCACATTTGCCGGGTAATTGGGTTTCCACAATGCATGTTTGATATTCTCAATTCACTAAATTTGGTAGACACCTGTAGAATTAAATATGTAATTTATTTGTTAATTGTGTTGTGGTCTTTATGATTGTCTAGGTTATCCGATTACAGATAACTGAGAGGTCCTTAAGTCACATGCTGAACCTGGTGAGTGCATGGAATTGTACCATTGTGAACTAACCCTAACACTGCAAATTCAAACGTAATTAATTGTTCTGGTTGAGATGACCAGTCTTTCCAAACTGATTGCAAGTAATAATCAAGTCTACAATAATAATAGATTATATTAAAATAGCTGTTTGGATGATTTCTACAGTGAATGTTATTTGGTAAATGGTGTAGAAATGTGTGTAATCTAAAAGATGATATGCCCCCAATTAATTACAATAATATTCTGCAATTATAATGGTGCAATATTGAAACCCACCCACACTCTGTTTTTTATGGGTGCGTGCGTGCCTGCGTGTGTGTGTTTAAGTCTTTGATGAAATAGTATTTCTATAACAGAAACATAAAAAAAGGTTGTAAAATGGTTATACAGAAAATATACAAATCTCGGCTGTTAACTATAGTGGATATGTTATGTTTTGGGGCTTTTTTTGTTTCTCTTTTATAGGTGCGGGTATAGTTTAATAGAAAGTTTAACAACACTTTTTGCTCCAAAATTGAAAAAACTTTTTATTTTACAACTCAATAAATTCAGTCTCGGTCTGACTGGGGTGTGTATGGCATTTCTTTTAATGTGCATTGTATTCTGTTAGCAGTGTTGTATTATAATAATTATAGATGTTATTAGACCAAGAGCAGATTAGTATTGGGTACCCACTTATATAAGCTATATAATCTAACCGACCATATAACCCACCAAAGATACATAATAGCACTAAAGCAAAGGCAGTAAATACATTTGCAAAGGCATTTCTGCTAGCTTTATGCTGCTGTTTTGTAAAATGGGCATTGGTAACACAAGTTAGCTTGATCGAAACAAAATGAAAATTTCACATGTAGTTTATGCTGCAATTAATTTATTTCACATGCATGTTGGTGAGGGTGAGAATTAGACTGGGAAGTAGAAGGAAATGGCTGTTCTCCTGGGTGTACTGTGGTTTAAAATGCCCCTTATATTAATATATGCACATTTCTGTCTGAACAGGCACCACAGAAAATGCAACAGAACCCAGCAAATGACTGCAGTGATAATGAAGGCCAGAGGAAGTGTAAAGACATTAAGGGCTCCCCCCTTCTCTCAGAGTCAGCACTGAAGGAAGTCAGAGATGACCTGCAGCTTCAGCTTAGCATAATCATGCTCCTTACTCTACCCGTGATACTCAGCGCACCCTCGCTTGTTTACTGGAGCCGTAACCTTAGGTAATTTGCAATCAGTCCCTGCCTAAAACGTATTAATGTAGCACTCTGATGGTTAACCTAGTATGTTTGCAGATATTGACAGTAGTGAGACGTATGATGTCAGAAGGTTCCTGAAGATGTGCACTCCTAATTACAGAACAGTTTAAGAAGGATGTCACTCCTCAATTTAAACCTGTTTTTTGCAGATATTCAGTCAATCTGGATCCAGACCCACACTGGCCACAAATACTGCCTCTGATCATTTCCTCTGCACTACTCATCAACTGCAATACACTTACTCTTAGCCACAGGTATGTATGTTAGTTTCAATAGCTACATTTTGGTCCAGTTATTCGTCATTATTAATCAAAACAAATGTGTGAATGGAACATCTTCATAAATACAGTATTTTCAATAAATATTTTTCTCATAAAACTTTATTTAAAACTACTTCTTTGCTATTTTGTGCTGTTTGCAGCAAAAACTCATTTCACAATCCAGAGATGTGGGATAATATTGATCTGTGATCAAAGTTTGTGAGGTAGCCGTGTGTCATTAAAATATTAAACAAGCATTTTACTGTTCCATGTGTTCAAAGTTATGGTTTCTGACAAGCATTATGCCTTTGCATCACATTTTCCTTAAATATATGCTGTGTTCTTATGGACAGTCATCTCTGTGTCATTATTTTAGTCAGTAAACAGTTTCATATAATTTAAACATTTGTTAAAATGAAATGCATAGAATTAAAGCATACCAGGAGCCCTATTCATAAAACTTCATGTCAATTCCAACATGGAAATTGATTTATGACACACAGTTGTGCACTGTTTTCCCTCATTACCCGCAATATTCTTTAAATCTGCTCTGGTAAAAATAGCCACTTTCCCCCTGCAAAGTTATCTCATTCATGGTGTGTGATGTCAAGGGTTTGATTGCATTCATAATATCTCTAGTGCAGAAAACTGGTTCAAATGCATTTGGGAAACCAGGCATTGCTGAAATCCTACACTTTGAGTTTGATCTGCAATGTATAAGCAAACCAAATTAATCATACCAGCCAATATGGACCAAACTAGAGCTTTAGAACAGCTAATATCCCAATCTCCACCTTTAAAAAATGTCAGTGTATCACTTGCAAGTTCATAGCAGGCTTGATCTTTGTATAACCTGCAACATCCCCCGATGCAATACTTCTTTATTCCATTCCTTAATACATAATGATTTTTGGCTGTGTTTTGTGGTATTGTTTATTGTTTATTGTATGATCTAGTGTCTAACGCATACTTGTGTTCATATCTCCTTCAGTAAACTGAAGCTTTGGCTGACATCACACCTGCTGCTTCCTCTCAGTGTAGCCACGTTGACCTTCTCTACTCTCCATCTGTATCGAGTCACACACTTCATGTCTGCTGCACTGATGCTGGTAGTGGCATCCTCTTACCTTTGACCCCTTCTAGAGCCTATAGACCAAAAGAGCCTTATTGTCACTTGTGTTCTGAGTGTACTCCTAGTGCTGCCAGTGGAGTCTTGCTGCATTCTGATATAACATCATAGGTAGCCTTCAGACAGGGTATTTGAATCACATTGAATCACATAGTGTTGGTTTCACATTTTATGTGTTTGCTTACAGAGGTATCTAACTGGTCTCTTTGGGATTGTGCATTCCATAGAATATTTTACCCGCAGACTGTTATCCTGATCTGCTTATTGTGGTCAAATATAAGGGTTTATTTGCAACTGGTGCTGCATCTCTGCTTCCATTGTAGCCTTAAATCATCAACTGTCCAGTGTACACATACTTTGTTAATGCCACTAAATGAATATTCACCCTCATGTCTGCATACTTTGTTAGTATGATTTAATCTGTTCAGGACCTCAACATATCAGAAATTATTTGAATGTTGGATCATTCTCAGCACAGATGGACAACAATCTGTAATTGTATAACTACAAGTGCTTCTGTGTGTTAAGGAAACTGATTAACTGGATGTGGAACAAGTATAGAATGCGGGAGGTGTACCTAATAATGAGCAAGAAAAATAACTGCTTATTAGTACGCTCATCCGAACAGTGTGCATTCATACAACTTCAAAGCTGCAAAGTTACTTTGTTTTAAAAATATTTTTCACATCAAGATAACGTCAAAGCTGTTCTGTTCTGTTCGGTTTTCAAGCTAAGAAACAAGTTGCATGGGATTAATGTTGCATGAAGTCTATGAAGCCAGGTAGTTATTTCTGCTAAGAGGATTCCATGCTCTTATGAGTTAGATCTGTAATAACAACCAAGAACCAGTTGCCCCATTCTAGTGATACTCATGTATAAGGTATACTTTTAAATAGCTTCCAGCTTGTACGTAGGTATAGTCTAGCACTATGGCAAAAAGCTTGTGGTGTGTGCTTTTGCAATTTTCATGTTTGTCTGTATGGGTTTCTACGGGTATTCGTTCATTTAGGCTGTGCAGAGACCTGGGAAATTACATTAATTTCTCTCTCTAAATTGATCTAGTGTTTGTTTAGTCAGTGCAGTTTTACCTTACCCTTATCATGGATAAAGACATCAGTCCTGACATGACATTGATTAATTCATTATTTACCTACACAAGCTAAGAATGTGTATTGTGCATGTATCGTTTGACCAGTCGCCTTTAGATTTGCATTTGAATGAATGGAACTTGTTTGGTTGTTTTTTCCTAATACCATGGCAGTCTGGCATTTTAAAATGCATCTGAAGTAGTGAAGCAGTTTGAACAAATATTTTTCCTCTATTAATTTTGATTTTATATTGTGGTTGCTAGTATACACAAAATACTTTGTCTATGAACACAGTTCTCAAATCCTGATTTTAGTGATATTAGTCATTGTTTGCTCATGGAAGATTATCGTTCAAACACAAATTATTTTATTGCTGTTGTTTACATTGCTCTTGTCACTGCAATGCGATTCTCTATGTGACACTAACACTACTCCGTACTATTGCTACCCAGTGAGAGATTCGGTATGTACATGTAACTGCAACAGCAACCCTTCACAATATAAACCCAGTTCCATATCAACTGGACAAAGCATTTACAAATTATAAAAAGCATGAGGACAATTTGGTTGGCAGGTGATCTTTCTCCACAAGAACATATTGCTGTTATCAAAGTACTACTGGAAATCAGAAGAAGTTGGGAAAGTATGTAAAAGGCATATAAAAAAGGGTATTTCCATTTACTTTCACTTTTGTCTTATTGCTGACAGTATGAATCTGATATATGTTGGGTTTTTGAAAGATCCATGGATTTTCGTGCAAAAGATGATATCTTGAAGGCAGCATATATTGCTGAAAAATGTCATGTACTTTTCAGCATTAATGGTGCAATTATAGAAAAACAATTACATAAATAAAATGCAGGAATGCATGTTTATTAACAAATGAAGTGAAATTAACCAGAAGAAAACATAAAATATTTCATATTCATACTGTCTGCAATACAATAATATAAAAAAAGAATATTTACAATTTTAAATATCCGTTTTCCTTACTGTCCCAACTTTTCTGATTTGGGGTTGTACAGAGGCTTGAACTTGGCGTAAACTTGACAGTGCTTTCAATTTCTGGTAGACAACATTATTTGATGCATCACGATGTCTGCTGTCACTGTAAAATTGGAAGCCAACAGCATATTTCATATTTGGGTTGATGTTCAGTTAGTCAAACAATGTAATTCAGATTGATAAGTGGTCCCTGACCTGGTTCCTCTCTTTATGCCTTCATTTTGTCAGGTTCTGTGACCAAGTACCCTAAAACACACTTTACAGCAACTACATACTGTTGTGTTGCCTGCACTGTGAATGTATCTTGTGCATGCATGTGTGCGTGCACATATATAACGAAGACTGTTTTCTAACCCGATTTGGCTCTGTGGGTTTTTATTGGATGTGAAGGTGTGTGTGTGATTTTAATTGTTATACACTGTGACATTCTGTGATTTTAATTCATTTGTGTGCATATCAATTTTAATACTTACTACAGCAGTAGTAGACTTGATCTAAGAACAGTGTTATCTTATATTATTTGAAATCCTAACAGTGCAATACTGTTCTTTGTCAAATGAATGGAATCTGATTGGGATAGAAATATATAGAAACTGTTGGTACAGGCAAATGGCCATTTTATTATAGCATCACATGTCAGATCTTAGTTAAAAGACCTCCCCATTCACTACAATAAAATGCATATTAATTATTTTAAAATGCAGTGTATCAAATACTTTCCCCACTGCAAGTCAGCATGCACTGTCGATTTTTGCCAGGTTTGCATTTTTTTTATCGTAGCTACACTTCAACTGTGAGAGAGAGAATCTAAGACAAAATTCAGAATTCACATTGTAGGATTTATTTAAAAAAATACTTTGGATAAAATATTAAAGTATAAAATAAGTATTGGATCACCTACCAACTAGCAAGAATTTAGGCTCTCACAGACACCTGTCCACACACTCAGTCAATCACACTCCAATTTCTCCACCATGCCCAATACTAAAAAGCTGTCTATGGACACAGAGGACAAAAGTTTAGACCTGCACAAGGCTGGGATGGGCTACAGAACAATAGGTAACAGCTTGATAAGATGACTCAAATATTAGAAACAATCTTTCATGGTGTGGGGCACATATGCGCGAATGCATGAAAAGATCTAAATGTTTATGAGATGCTCTCTATAAATGTATATATGGATGTAATTTATTTATATATATATATAATATGTATAAGAAACATACATTCATATATACACATACACAGAGCATCTCATAAACATTTAGATCTAAAGATATGACACTTTGATATAATGTAATGTAATCAGTCTACAGCTTAAATAACAGTGTAATTTCGCTGTGCACTCAAAATAACTTAACACACAGCCATTACTGTCTAAACCACTGGCAACAAAAGTGAGTACACCTCTAAGTGAAAATTGTACCCAATTAGTAATTTCCCTTCTCCGTGGTCCCAGGTGTGAATGGGAAGCAGGCGTTCAAAAATTTGCTCTTACACATATATGTTAGGGACACCATACAAATGATGGGTAAGGACTTCCTAATGGTCAAACATTCCTTTCAGATTATGCTCCATGTTGATATAATTGCATGCTGTAATTCCTCCAATCTTCCTGTTGCAAGTCTCCCCCTCTACCAACTCCCAAAAGTGCTTTATGGGATGCAGATCCGATGACTGGGAAAGCCCCTGAAGGAAATTCAATTGATCAATTGACTGTCACGTTTACAAAACCACTTTGAGACAACTTTTATTGTGTGACATGGTACATATAATGATGGTTTAAGTAGCTATTAGAAAATGGGTCAGTTGTGGCCATGAAGGGATGAACAATAGTACTCAAATTGACATTGGCATAAAAGAAATGATTAATTGGTATCAAGAGGCCCAAAGTATATCCATGGGTTCACCGTGCTGTTGGTGCAAAATATGGACCCTACCGTCTGTGTGCCTCAGCAATAATCAACGTTCATTAGAAAAGTCTGTTTTTCCATTCTGTGGCTTTTATCCTGTACCCACTCCATCCTTAACTTTCTGTTCTTGGATGACAGAAGTAAAACCCCACATGCATGTGCATTCTGAGATGCTTTTCCATTGCTACAAGGTCCAGTTCTAAAATTCGTATACTCATTGGAAGTGCCATTTTAATGGTAGACAGGCATTTGGCTGGGTGCAGTGCACTGTGCGATTTATATGGTGTGAAAATCTCATATGGCGATATGGTAGCTATAATGTTGGAATAGTTAAATAATGTATTTATTGTATTTTCTGAGCTTTTCCTTTTTTAAATATTTTCTAATTGTATGAGTGTGATACATTTGATAGTGTGCACAATTGATTAGAAACTGCCTCTACAGAATAGTAAGAATGTATTGTTTCTTACAAACACTGCCAACAGACACTGACTCCACATTGAACTTGTATGACATTGCTTCCTTGTATATATTTTTGAAGCAGTGTGTTTGTTACATTCTTGTGACTAAGGTTTAACAGTAGTACTTGAAATATATAAAGCTTTGAAGGTACAATTTTGTGGTTATTGTTGTCCTAAAGGAATTTATAGCTATTTTGGTGATGGCCACTGTTTACTGTTATGTTACGGTTATGTTAACTGTTTCTGATTCACATGCTTAATATTTATATAATGTGCTTTTTAAAACAAATTTGCTTGTAATATTCTTTATTGACTTAAGATATTGGGAAAGTTTGCATAGTTGTAATATAACTACGGTGTGTATGAGCAATGGTATTTGATTGTTGCAGAGGTGACCAATTGAAGTGTAAAGTTTAAATCTCAGGTTTTAAAATGTTTCACTCACTCATTTAGTCACTCCCACACTCACAGTCCCCTCCACAATTAGTGGCACCCCAGGTAAAGATGAGTACAATGGCTCATCAGTGATTATTTTGGGGTTTTATTGGCATTTAATTAGTTATATTTAATACTCTATACAGCTTTCCTTTGCCATTAAAACAACCCTTGATTTTCACCTATTTCATTGTGTAGGGTTGTATGTGGTATAGTTAGGAAAGCGTAATATTGTGAAGTTGCTTTGAGACAATACTCTATTGTAAAAGGCGCTATATAAATAAAACTGAATTGAATTGAAGTATAGTGCATAGCAAGAAATTTGAGACCATTTTGTTTTTTAGATTCCCTTTATGTTGTCCTATGCCCCTCCTGTATGCTTTCCATGTTAGCTTTAGTTTTCTATATGGTTTAGATCAGTGGACTGCTTAGATGGATAATTTGGGTTAGCGTCTTACTGAAAGATCCAATGATTTGTCAGAGGTAGAATTGGTTTAAAATAATTTGCAGTGCAGACATAGCAGTGGGTAAAATTCCTTTTGCCCTCTTAATACGTAAACCCCACCTTAAATATTTGCTGCTTAAAAGCTACATTTTTTGTTTCATCTGACTGTAGAATTCAGTTCCAGTCACGGTAGCATTTAGCAAACTCCAGGCACTTATGTTAATGTTAGGTGGCAGGAAATATACTGCTCACAAAAATTAGGGGATATTTTAAAATGAAATATACCATAATGAAATATCCCCACATTTTTGTGAGCAGTATACATTTTCTTGGTAGCCTTCAAAAAGATCTTTTTAATAATTGTTCCAATGGTAAATATGGGCTAGTAAATCAGGCATTCCCTGACTTATGAAGGTCAACACTGTCTTAATTTAGTTTTGCATTCTCTTGTCTCTCCCTTGTAGAAGAATGGAACATACTAGTCTCCTTTACTCTGTCTGTTCTTTAACGGTTAGGATGTCCACAGGATCACCACAGATTAAATACTATTTGGGATCCACTACCTAAATAGTATTTCATCTGTGGTGATGCTGTGGACATCCTAACATTCTGACATAACATCCTGACATTCTCAGCTCAGCAGTGACACTCACATGTAGCTGGGTATGTTAAATTGGTACAATTGGATTGGACATGGCAACTACTGATCAACTGTTTTTCTTAAATCAGTCACGTTGTTTCGTGGAATAATTGTGGAAAATGCGATTTTAAAATACAGAATTATTTCTTGATAATGGAATTTTTTCTCAGATAATTTACATATTGGAGTTTTTTTTTACTGCTTGCTGTTACTGTTTACTTGAAGTTCATTTGTGCAGGTTGTAAGAACAGTAAAAAAAATAAATTACGTTTTTTTGATTTGCCTGTCTTGTTTTTACTCTATGTACAAAGTAAAGCTACATAATGTGTAGAGCTTGTTTATGGTAAATCACTAAGGCCCACCAAGACAATTGTAGACGTGCTGATACATTTCTAGTAGCTAGTAATTAGTTATATAGATTATTGATGCACCAAAGTTGTATACTTTTTTTTGCCAAAAAACATATATCTGAAAGGTTTGTTTATTTTTAAGTTTGTATGTGTTCAATAGCAATCTTCAATATTTTATTTTATTTTTTTTAATTATTGGGAATAATAGATGGAACATGTAAAACATTTTTATAAAACAGTAATGTAATATAATATAGTTACTGTAATAATGTAGTAACTATAACATTATATTATACACCCAAATCACCTTCAATGAATTGTAAATATTTCATTAAAACTAAAGGTGATACCATGCATTACTCTTCTTCATACATCTCATGCAAGGATGGGTACGTTTTTCTATAGCTTTAAAATAGTATATGAATGTCAGCATGACCTCCTGTTGGCTTATATTACCATAACATGTGGTTACTGTATAGTTTGTTTATAGACTGCACACTATGCGCTGCATTTTAATACAAATACACACGAGTAATTCTGAGTAATGCTTTTATACTGTCGTGAAAATATGGCCAATATACCACCCCAACTCAGAAAACGTTGAGATGGTAGGAAAATACAGAAACCCTTTTCAAACAAGCAATACAATACAGGCTTACATTCAGAAATACCACTTAAAACTTGCAAAAAGAAGCTTTGTGTTAACAATGTTCAAAAAACGATATCAACTTCTCTGGGCTCCTGGATAGACCATCACCCAGTGAAAACCATCACCCAGTGAAAACGTGTATTGTGGTCAGGTGAATCAGTATTCCAGATGTTTTTTGGAAAAACTGCAGACTGTACGCTTCAGAGGTGGAAATTGGTCATTAAGTTGCAAGTAACAAATTAATCTCAAGTCTTGATGCTCTAAATTGGTGTCAAGTCCCAAGTCCTAGGCTTCAAGTCCTATTCAAGTCACTTCATGAATTCTTTATTCATGAAGGTCTCATTCAAGAAACACAGGCAGAACGAATTGGTGTGTAAATGCTTCATAAAATATTTTTCCGTAGATGTCAGGATTCATGAAAATCAAAATTTAAAATCACAAAATATAACTAAATGGGAACAAAATCTAAACATGGTCCTGAGCAAGCATAAACTGTTAATAATGTCCAAATGTCCTATAATACAGAAAAAATAAAAGTAAATAAAATTACATATAACAAGCATTGTGTGTTAACAAGCTTTCCGCCACAATGAAATATGGTAAGTATGGGGCGAGGTTTACCACTTTGTGAACAACTACATGAGGAAAAAGTCCAACAGTTTAAGAACAACTACAGGCATCTACCATCTAATATCATCAAAATATTCAAAGAATCTGGAGAAATCTCTGCAAGTAACCGTCAAATCCGAAAGCCATCATTGAATGCGTGCGATCTTTAATCTTTTAGGTGGCGCTGCATTAAAAACCAACATAATTCTGTAACGGATATTACCACATGGGCTCAGAAACAGTTTTGAAAACCACTGTCAGTGAACAAGGTTCATCACTCCATCTACAAGTACAAATTAAACATCTACCATGCAAAGTGAAAGCCATATATCAACAATACCTAGAAATAAATATATATCAAAATACCTTCTCTGGGAACCAGCTCATCTGATATGGACTGACGCAAAGTGGAAAAGCGTCCTGTGGTCTGACGAGTCCACATTTCAAATTGTTTTTGGAAATCATGGACATCGTGACTTCTGGGCAAAAATAGAAAAGGACTGTCTGGATTGTTATCAGTGCAAAGTTCAAAAGCGAGCATCTCTGATGATATGGAAGATTGTTAGTGTCCATGGCATGGCTAACTTACACATCTGTAAAGGCACCATTAATGCTGGAAGGTACATACAGGTTTTGGAGCAACATATGCTGCCATCCAAGCAACGTCTTTTTCAGGGATGTCCCTGTTTATATCAGCAAGACGATGACAAGCTACATTCGGCACTTGTTACAACAGGGTGGC
>JAVSBV010157660.1:0-14778 GCA_033117975.1 Parotocinclus spilosoma
CACACACACACACACACACACACACACACACACACACACACACACACACACACACACACACACACACACAGAGTGTGAGACAGATGGTTTGGCCATGGCCTCTTTTACAGAAGGAGCGTGGGAAACTGCAGCTCACTTCACCTGCTCATACACACACAGTGTTTCCCCAATGCAAAGGCAAAACAGCAGATTAAAATCATGAACACCGAGGAAAAACAGTCATTTAATGCTTAACCTGAGGCGCCAATTTTTAAAAGTTTGATCCTTTTTCGGTACTGACTGAACTAGACCTGAGGCCATTAAGACAAATTTATTTAAGTCATCAGAAAGGGAGCTGGAACTTGTGAGATATGCCTTAATGAGACTGAACTAAAATGTTATTATTTTTAATTCCCCTTTTTTGTCTTTATAGCTTTCTTCTGGATAGTCAACGATTGTCTCTAAAGTTTCCCAGTGTGAGGTAGTGTGTTTACTGCAAAAGTTTACAGCAATAGAGATCAATAAACAATGTACAGTAATTTGATATGCAGACACAGGCATTCACAAGCAATAATCATGTTTCTGAGCAAGGCATATTAAATATACAGTCCTATGCAAATGTTTTGGCACTTTGGTTTTAAAAATCTATACCTGTTAAGAACAAACGTGACCTTTTTTCTAACAATATTAATTAACAGATGAAACTAAGTGTGTGAAACAGCTCGACCATCTTTGAGAATGATTCAGATGTTTGTGTAAACTCTCCGAATTTTATCTGACCTGTTAATGGTTTATAAAAGTTTACAGATAACTGTCACAATTAGATACATTGGATTTATTTATTTTTAAACATGAACAAATGCCAGTTGACCAGGGAAATCCAGACTCTCACTGACTCTTACATAAGACTTTGTTTTGTTATTTTCACTTTTTAACTTTTTAAAAAGTAATTTTTTTCTAACTAATATCAATTTATCCTTTGATAAATGCATTACACTGTATTATACACTTAACTGTTCAAATTGGTCGTATTTTCAAATAAAAGCGACATATGCCATAAATGACTTAATCTGTGCTTTTCGGAGTACAATATGACTTTTTTATTGATGAATTCCATATTTAATGACAGACTCGCTACTCCACATAACGGGCAAAATGAAAGTCATGTGTTTTACTATGAGAAAATAAAAACCATCCCCAATGAATATGTAGGATTTTGTCCTAACTTTACTATAAAACATGATTTGTGCATGTTGACAAGTTGTTTTTTTCTGTACTGACTTATAAATAGTTTAGAGCAACATGTGCGTTTTTTATTCATTTAAAGCCTAGTCAGCTTATAAACTGTTAAATGTTCTCAAGAAAGATGTTTAAATTAAAATAATTAGAATTACGTTGCCTCACTGAGAGAATGCTATATGTTATAAAATCCCCTGTAAAGGCATGTGTGTAATGGAACTGGAAGAATAGAATAGAATAGAATAGAATATTTTATTGTCATTATACCGGAGGTACAACAAAATTGCATGCAATCCTTGATCAGTGCAAAACAGAAAATAGGAGAAAATGAAAAAATACATTGAAATGTGTAGAAATATATTTCACATCTAATAAAAAGATTTTAAAAACGTACTGCACAGTTAATAAATAAAATAAAGAAAGTATTGCACAGATATAGTACACAGTGGCGTTTATTTATTCTTGCAGAAGCCCTGGGATATGCGCTGTCTTTCAATCTGTTTGTTTTTGCTGAATTTGTTTGTTCTGAACAAGGCCCTTCAGCATGATCTGACCGGAAAAAGTACTGAATTTGGCTTAAGTGTTTCAGAAGAAGTTAAAAAATGTCCTGACCAAAGCTTAGCGTTTGTTTGTGTTTGGGCTGTGCAGGCACACAGGCAACATCCAGTATCTGAGCGCTGAAACCTGGGGGCACCTAAGGCAGGCTAAAGTTTTTAGAAGTAGTTAAGGCAGTCTGGTTGCAGGATGAAGTATGGGAGATTGGTAAAGCATCTCTGGAAAGTGACTTGGAGGTCTTCAAAACCATCAATGCCTAACTGATGCTTTTGGTGATCAGCAAACATGAGATCTTAAAACCAACCACCGGTGGCTTGGTGATCATTAAACCTGCACCCTGGGGGGTTACAGTTACCTTAAACCCCAGATAGGCAGCATAGGCAACATAAGTATTAGGTTTCCATACACTGCTGCATTAAAAAAGGTCTGTAGGTTCTAAAAACCAGAATGTCAGCTGGCAAACCCAAACCAAATCATGTGGCAATTATGCAGTAATAATTAGTTATAATAATACTATAGTTTAAAATATATTTTATTATAGTTCATAATTGTTTATTTACCATAAGAATCATTTTACAGAAAAACGATGTATTGTCGAACGAAGTTTCAAGGATCAGTGACCTGGCACGGTCAATTGTGTGGAGAGTGGAGAAAGTAAAAATCAGCTGATGGGAAGTTGGGAAGTGCCACTGGTGTCTTAACCCCTTTATTGTTGAGGACAAAGACTTATCACAATAACCCCTGGGGTGGATGGCACTCTATAGAATAGCCACTTTGGTGGGATTTAATGGGTTAAGGCAACACAAAAGAACTGGAGGCCATGTAGCACAGCAGGGGAAGCACATTGAAAACACCAGGAGTGAAGCTCTGATCTCAGTCATCTCTGGATTAGGCTCGGATTTTCCAAACTCGCTCAGGTTCTTTGTCATGCAGAGGTCAAGAAATTGTGGAGTTCATGAATAATGCATATTTGGCCAAAAGAACAACAGTTAATGAAATCGATGTAAAAGCTAGTCTGATTTCGTAATGTTGTTCAATATTATATATACATAAACTATTATTTTCAGGTTTATTATACACTATAATATTGTATTCTTTTGTCATTGATCATAGTCTAAAATTAAATAAATTGTTTTATTTTATTTATTATATACTGCTCACAAAAATTATTATCTCAAAATTAAGTATCCCCTAATGGAATAGCCCATATTTCTCTGAGCAGTGAATATTTTTAAACATGTCCTCCCTCCTAATTTTTTAATTCAAGGTTTCTTTCTTGCCACTATCGCTCTCATTTTTCATAGTTCATTTAGGGTTTTGGGTGATTATAGAGAAGCTACTAAATATAATATCCGTAAGGGTTTTTTTCTTGTTGTTTTTACTTCTTTAGCTCTAGGTTTAGTTTACTATTGTAACCCGCCGGCCTGTGCTCACTGTGTGTGCTTACGCCAACATTTCACTTTAACAGCCAAACATGGATGGAACTTTATGTATTTTTAAGGATGCACCACTTTTTGTCATACCAAGTTCAATACTTGTATTTGAGTACGTGCCGATACCGAATACTGATACGAGTATAATTAACATTACAGTTCTTACAATGACTTTCAAAACATGTTTTACTTTCATAAGATGTTCCCCACTTTCTGATTATACCAAAATGCACAATTACAGCTGTGCTAAATATTAACATATGATAAAAACCTGCTGACATATTTCTATATCTACCTGCTTAACATTGCACTGCTGTAAATTGATATTGAGTGCCATGTATAGGAGTAATTCTATGAATATGAGTATTAGAGCTGATAGCCCATACTGGTACTGGTATCTATCTATCCTGGGTCATTTTGGATACGCTGACTCACAGCTCTCTCATACACCTTATAATAAACATACTGATTATGCAATACTGATTCGCTTCTCATGCTGCACGGACAAGATTTTCAGAGAGAAAGCTTAAAACGAGTTCCATGCTCAGGTGCGATTAGTGCTAACACTTCATCCATATCCCGACACAACAGGGAGTGATCACACTAGTCTTACGAGCCACGCTTTGACTAATAAAAACTGGTCAGCAATAGATGAGCTACTGTCTCTGACTTTACATCTACAAGGTGGAGCATTTGATCCTTAGACATCAAAGTAATGCAGACAAGGTTTCTAGTAAAGCAGATGGACTAAAGTCTGTAATTGAATGCCTAACATTTTTGCTAAATACTGCATTAAGGACTGAATTATTACTGATGTGGCCAAACAGGTAAAGTACTGGACTATGGATCAGATGGTTCAGGGTTCAGATGAAACCTCTGCCAAGCTGCCAGTTTTGGGTCCTAGAGCAAGGCCCTTAACCCACACCTGCGTAAATTGTAAGATCAGATGCGACTCAAAATAAGAGCGTCTGCTGACTGGCATGTATGTAAATGTTTATGTAATTAATTTATAATATATGAATAATTATTCTGACCATGTCCATACAATCAATAATATCTAATTAAATAACAATAATACATTACATATTTAACCATACATCTTTTAGATAAAGATCCCAATTATCTAGCAAAATTGTATAGCTCACTTTCTTTTGAAAGTGAAAATAAATATGATATAATACATAAATATATAATAAGTATAGAATACCATATAGATACTTAACTTGGTTATATATATAATTACATTCCATCTAATTCATATACCGTATTTGTATTGATCAAATTAAACAAGTGCAGTGGGGCAAAAAAAGTATTTAGTCAGCCACTGATTGCACAAGTTCTCCTATAATATATGAGAGGTCTGTAATTTCATCACAGGTCCACTTTAATTGCTCTCACAGTAACTTGCTTGCCTGTTGTACATTCACTCTTCCCAGCCTCGTGCAGGTCTACAATTTTCTATCGACAGCTCTTTGGTCTTGGCCATGGTTGAGTTTGAGGCTGTGGACAGATGTCTTTTATACAGATGACAAGGTCAAACAGGTGCCATTAATACAGGTAATGAGTGGAGGACAGAAGAAGAAGAACTTCTTAAAGAAGAAGTTACAGGTCTGCCAGAGCCAAAAATCCTGCTTGTTTGTGGCTGACCAATTGTACCTATGATCAAAATTACAGACCTCTCTCATCCTTCTAAGTAGGATAACTTGCACAATTAGTAGCTGACTTTTTCACCCCACTATACATGAAGAGCTTTTGTAAAATATACTGCAAGTATTGTTTTAGTAACTACAGTGTGAAATCTTCTGACGTAGTTTGACACGGCATGTTGGCCCAGCTGGTGCAAATATAAGTGAATTGTACATGAATGTACTGTAATGCGCTCTGTATCCACTGTAATGTATCAGATTTGCTCTCTGTGATGTCTGTATCTATTTATGAGCTGTCCCATTCTCCTGAGCCGCTCCGGTATTCGACTGCAGAAATGTGCGCAGCTGAAAAGTATCAGTTTCACGCTGCTCTTTGTTTTGATTCCACCCCTGAGGAATCCTTCCCCTCACTTGACCCAGGATTTTCTTGTTATGCATTTCAGCAGGCTTTCCATTAGCCGCCTCCTTCAGGGATCGAGTAGCTCATTTAGCCGGTGCGTTTGCGGTGGATGTGCAGTCCTCCATGTCTCCATTCTCCATGCTGTCCTACTCATCTTCGTTAGTTTTGTTTTAAAGCTTCCATAGTCAAAACAAAACAAAACTGAGTGCAGACAGAGAGGAGTCCAGCTATCCACATACATCAAAGCTAACAGTGCCACATGTTTATCTCGTTATGGTCCTGGAAGCCTTCGGGCATATAAACATAAATAGGAGATGTACGTCGAACGAAACGAGGACGTTCTTAACGCGCACCGAGGAGCAGTTTGTTCACTGATATTTGCAGCGAACGGCGGGATAATTGAGGTACATTTGGAAAGCAAACATCTGGCCATTTCACTTCTGAAATGTGTTGACACATTTGGTGGAAAATGGATTTCTAACTAGCTCTGATGTGTTCTGCTCAATTATCCATCGCATACTGAGCTAAGCTGCGATACAGCGGACAGATTTACAGTGTCAGCTTGTTTAATATTTCCATTCGGATTCTAGCAAACAGTGCTTTGTTCTGCTGTGAAATGGTAGAAATGGTCAACCACAGTGTGATCCAAAAGAATAAAGACTGAAGAGAAATGTAGCACTGCTATTCACACAAAGACACACTATTTGGAAAAAGTAAATGTGCAGAAAACATACATTAATTTACCCTGTGCAGAATATGAGTAGATTTGGGCAAATAGCTTATATTTTCCAGCACTGGTAAGTATTTTATAAATATAATAATCATATTTAAATCACAGGGCAGCTCGGTGGCTCGGTGGGTAGCACTGCTGCCTCACAGAAAGAAGGTCCCAGGTTCAATCCCAGGGTGGAACAGCCTGGGTCCTTTCTGTGTAGTCTGCATGTCCTCCCCGTGTCTGTATGGGTCTACTCCCACAGTCCAAAGACGAGCGTATTAGGTTAACTGGTCTCTCTAAAGTGGCCCTTAGTGTGTGTGTGAAGTACGATGGAATGGCGTCCCAGGGTTGTTCCTGCCCTTGCACAAAGAGTTGCCGGGTGGGCACCGGCTGGCCCGTGACCTCGTGTGTAATAAGCGTAAGATAATAAATTAATTAAATCCCATTTTAAATCACATTTTACGTAATTATACTTCTACTGTGTTTGATTTCATTTTATTTTTTTATTTCATATTTTTAATCTTGTATTCATCTACACTTTATCAGGACACTGCAAATACTGTGTATAATTATATATGTGACAAATAAATCTGAATTCATGTGACAAAGGTTGACCAAGATAATTTACTACCAACACAAGACACAATGAACAAGTCCTTAAAACAGATTTCATTTTAAAATGTGTAAAAATTCATATGCAATAACAAAAAACCTATTCAGTAAGTCCAAAGTACAAAACAATTTCACAAAAAAAGGAGCTGCGACTCCCAAGAGCAAGTTTCCAAAAAATAAACAACTGTTCACTGCTAAATGCCATAGGTGCATAAAAAACGGAATGTGATTTGCAATCAGTAGCATTTGATTGAAGTTGACACTTTTGTGAAACCATGAGAGGGGGAAGCATCCCGGCTGATTTGACCTTGAGCTTGAACGTGAACACCAGTTACAATTGTCAATAATCAGGCTGCCGTTACAGCAACGTCTCTTGTTTGAGGAGAATCAGCTTGATTACTGAAAGACATCTGTTTGGAGTCAGAATTGCTATTTAGAGCTTTGCTGTTTGCACTCTCGTGAAATGTATTACCATGTTTAACCTTTATAGATTAATTTTATGGCAAGATGGGTTTAGTCCTTCCAGATAAAATGAATAATTAAATGACTTTTTTTTTAATAAACTCTGAGTATAGTACTGAAATAGTACAAAACATATCAGGAGTCCGTTTTTGTTCATTTGATTGACACACTGATGATATTTGCTTGCTCATTAGGGACAAATAGAATCTCAATTTGTGACACTTGTTTATACATCAATGTAAAGCTGCTTTGTGACAATGTCTATTGTAAAAAGTGCTATACAAATAAAATCAAATCCAATTGAATTGAAACATAATATAAACCAATGACCGAGTAAAAAAAAAGAAATGAAGAGAAGAATAGATTGCTGTTGACACCATGAGGCAGATAAAGAAATACAGTGAAACCTCAGAAACGTAAAGACTCTTCACTTGAACAGGACATTGAACGATCTGTTTAAATATTTCTGCCCTGAATTCGAACAGAAATTCAAACATGGGTACCCTAAATAACACTCACAGGTGTGATCTTGCAACTTAAACACAATTAATACAGGTGGTGATAATTCAACAATATGGTCTTTCATATGGCCATCAAACTAAAAAGAAGAAGAAGAAGAACTGGGGCGAGCACATGTATATTATACTGATTTATTATTATATTATGTATTATATTATGTACGGGCGGCACAGTGGCTTGGTGGGTAGCACTACTGCCTCACAGTAAGAAGTTTCCCGGTTCAATCCCAGGGTGGAGCCACCTGGGTCCCTTTGTGTGGAGTCTGCATGTCCTCCCTGTGTCTGCGTGGGTTTACTCCAGTCACTCCAATATCCTCCCACAGTCAAAAAACGTGTATTAGGTGGTTTGGTCACTCTAAATTGAAACTGTTTCAAGGGCGTAATGGCCTGCCAATGGGGTGGCATTAAATATGGATAAAACACCACTGCAGGGACGTCTACAACCTACCAGACTGGTCGGTCAGGGTTTTCAAGATGATTATATTATGTAAATTACATCAGTCTACGGGTGTGATATATGAGATATTTGACATTTAAGCTTTATAATACTGGTATTTCTGTTAAGATAAGTAGTGATTTAGGCATGCTTAAGGTAGGCTAGGCTATGATATATACAGTATATATTAAACTGCTTGGTTTATCATGAATTGATCTTAATCCTTAATATAAATCAGGGAGCATTGTACACCATGACAGCAAGGTATTAAAGCATTTACGTGACGAAATTTGTATAACCTTCATTGTCATTAACTTAGCTAAAATACATTTTCATATTACATTAGGCCAGAGTTTTTTAATTGTTTGTTCCTCGGATGTCCCTACTTAAGAATCTACTAAGGAGGCAGGATAAAAATAAATCTTTCTTTTTCAACACTTTTCATTTTCTCGAGGACTATGTGAAATCAATACAAGGAAGGAGAAAGAAATAAAAATAAATGTTCATTTAAAAATAAAATGTATTTAACCTACAATTAAATTAAAGTGAATCTGGGAAAAAAAAATGTAATGTACAGAACAATATCGTTGGCTCTCCACCAGAGGGCGAAAAAAGCTAAAAAATATTTTTTAATTTTTTTTTATTTCAACCATTAGTACTGTGCCGAATCCACAAAATACCCAAAAAAATTATTATTATTTTTTTGTATTTTTCAAATATGATCGTTGCCGGATCCGCGAAACAAGCAATAAAAAAAAAGTCTGGCCTTATGAATTGGAAAAATGATATCCTAGTGGCCAATGTTAATACTGCATTCTGCTAATTTGGAATGAAGTCATGTATCTTGCAAATCTAATAGATTTGACACCTAGATAATCCTGCCTCCTAGATAAAACAATTTAGGCCAGGCAGATTTGTGACCGATTAGGACTTGTTTCTAATTTGCATATTCATAAAATCTGTACTAAGTAAAAGGTTAACAGTGATGACATGTTTAAGGGAAAAAAAAGATTTATTGTTCAATCAGGATTTATTACATTGATGTAGCATAGTTTCTTGTGCAGTCATACCCAACCATTCAGACTCAAATATCTTCTGTCACTAATTTGATTTCTCACCATGATGTACGGTTTTCTTAATACTTGAAGCCATTATTTAAATAACTAGCTTCTGTAACTTCTGTAACAAATCATAAAAACCTGATCTAAGACAATGAATTCCAATCTGTATGTATTTAAGTAGAGCAATAATGACTATCTGAATTATATATTGTCTTTACTATTGCCCATCGTTGACCCTAGCCCCTTATTTTATCGAGATTTAAATGATCAGGTAATTGTTATTTTAGTTTAAGTTGTGCTGGCATATGTGCAATAAATTGTGCTGTTAATTTTAGGAAAGCAAGCAGGATTATGTGAATCCCTCTAAGGGTGGGAATCTCTAGACACTTCACAATTTGATGCGATTACAGCTCAGAGGGCTGTGACATGACCCATAATTGCTTATTGATGCATCTTTTTTCTGTACAGGATTTCTTTTTTCTCACTGTGATTCCATGACTTCGGTTTTGGTCTTGTTGTTGATTGTGGGGAACCCTGTGTTGAAGTCAAATTTATTTATCTATCACTTTTTACAATAGAGCATTTTCTCAAAGCAGCTTTACAATCTTATATTATCTTAAAAGGCCAGTCCCAAATTGAGCAAACCTAGGGCGACAGTAGCAAGGAAAAACTCCATGAATATAGAAGGAAGAAACCTAGGGAGGACCAAGACAAAAAAAAAAAGGGCCCGACCAAGGGTGGTCTATATGTTAACTAAAAAAATTGCAATCATAGTAAAATTAAGCAAATAATATAAATTAAATTAAAGTAACGATACCCAATTTGGACTGTGGTAGCCTAGCGGTTAAGGTACTGAACTATGGATGATACAGGGTTCAAATCCCACCTCTGCCAAGCTGCCACATTTGGGTTGTTAAGCAAGGCTCTTAACCCACCATTGCTGGGATTGTAAGACTGCATTAGTTGTAAGTCGCTCTAAATAAGGGTATCTGCTAAATGCTTTAAATGTACAATGTAACAAAATACCTATTTTTATATCTTAAAATAGGTTTGTTCCTCAGCAGGAAGTCCTTGGAGGGACATCGTCTCCTAATAACTAAATGGACTAAGGCACTCTAGTGTGGCCCAGCCATGGTGGGACTGGTTTCTATAGATGAAAACCAGTAGAGTGATGCTGAGGTGGAGGAACATCTAAGTGTGTGGTTCTGGAACTGATACCAGAACACAGAGTCTATTAATAATCACTGATGCCAGGTGCAGCATGAAACTCCGGCAGCACTACTATAGCATCATAGCCAGAAGGTGAGGAACCAGAAGTGTCAGTAATGCCGGTCTTACACCACATGACTTTAAGGGATTTCACTGTCACAAATTTCTGTCACAAATTGTGAGATTCTTGATTGAGCTGGTTTGGTGATCAGAATAGATGAAGAAAAGTCTAAAGTCAGTCTTTTTCTAATCTTGACTTTACGATATAATGATATTAAATACAGTCGATTGTTAGTCTAAAGTTTTGGCTCACACAAATAATGACCTGATCATTGTAGCTCTTACTCTCTTCAGCACCAAACAGGCAGTTCCATTTGTATCTGGATGGAACAGGTAAAGATTACTTTTACAGTTCAGTAGATCTGACCAAATATTTCATTTTACTGTGCTATGTTTATTGTCACAAAGAGGGGTTCCTTTTTGAGTCTTGGTTTCTTCTTTACAATGTTTTTCTTGCCACTGTCAACCTAGGTTTGCTCAATTTGGGATTGCACATAATTAATATTGTAAAGCTGCTTTGAGACAAATGCGCCATTGTAAAAAGCGCTATATGACTAAATCTGACTTGACTCTGATTGTATTTTGGCTGGGTCCTTTCTGTGTGAAGTCTGCATGCTCTATATGTGTCTATATGGGTTTACTCTGCGTTCAAAGACATGCGTGTTAGGTTAATTATTGTCTCTAAAGTGGTCTATAGTGTGTACCTGTGTTTGTGACCGTGAGTGTGCCCGTGTAGGGTTGTTCCTGCCCTTGCACCCAGAGTTGCTGGGTGGGCACCGGCTGGCCCGTGACCCCATGTGTATTAAGCGGAAGATAATGAATGAATGTATTTCGGCTACTTACTGTTTTGTATTTGTGCCAGACAAAAATACAAATGTACAAAATAGAGCACTCCAAAATGTAAGGGATATGATTCATATTTTAATTGTGTAGAAATTTAAAATTATATATAAAATAATGAAATGTGGCGTCATTGCAGGACTTACGGCCACTTTGTTTATTTTACAGTCTGTGCTTCAGCCTGTGACTGCACTGTCTATTATTTTTACGTAAAACTTAAAAGATTTAAAGTAAACTCAAAAGGAATCTAATGGGAATCTTGCAAATAGTGACAGATCTCCAGCTTTTGCAAAATCAAAATCATATTCTGTTATAACAAACTGTTGGATATGAGCGGATGTCAGAATTTGGCTTATTAAAAGTACTTTCAAAGTCTACCAGCACATATACTGCTGACAAAAATGAGGGGATATTTCAAAATGAAAGATGAATGAAATTCCCCTAATTTTGTGAGTGCAGTTAGTATAAAATAGAGACAAAAGTGTGCAACATGGTACGAAAGCCCTGGTTCTTAATAACTGAAAATTGACCCAAAGTCGAGGAAAGTTAAGATAGGTTGTGTAATTACCAGTAGTTTCATTCTGTCGGAGTTAGATGGAAGCTTTGACATTGCTTGTTAATTCACGCCACAGATTGTCCGGGTGGTTCCGCACTTCCAAATTCCTCATTTTGCAATCATTAGTCATCATTACATTATCAATTATCAGTTAAAAATTCTTTTACGGGCATCGTGTCCTTGTCCTCATCGCGAACCCCAAACTTTTCCCTCCATCCCCAAATCCCACTACATAAATGCTCACTATGCAATATTTATAAGGTATTTATTATCGCTTTGCTTTAGTTAACTAATGAGATTACTATTAAACTACACAACTGATTGCTGCGATGCAGCAGGTGGACCTGTAATGTTTTTTTATTTGCGGACATGAACCGGAGAGCTGCAGAAGCCCTCTCTGCTATCCTTGAAGATGGATTTCTCAAGAGCCTTAATGAATTTAAGATGAAGGTACAATTTGACTCACACCACAGATTAGGACTTGGTGAAGAGGCTGAGTAATTATTTTTCATAGTTCTCGGATACGAGTGCAAATGAGGAGCCAGCGGGGAGCGTATTAGGCACGAGAAGTGAAGACGAAAAGCTTGTGTGCTCTGGAAAGACACAAAATGCTTAGAGTCTGATGACAAACTTTCACTGTGTGTGTGTGCAAGCGTGTGCATGTGTGTGTGTGTGTGTGTGTGTGTGAGAGCAGGGAGAAGTTTAAAAGCAAATGCATTTCAAACTAACCTTGCACCACACAGAGGTATAGAAGCACATATATTGAAAATCCTGGTTGCATTTAGCAGCGAGGCAAGCTGGGCATATGGAAGAAGAAGATAAAATAGCTGAGAGTAATGCTTTCTGTCTCTTTTCTCAGGCACAGTGTGCATTCACTAATGCCACTACATTCACACTGATAACATGAATTCAGATGAATTGCTTTTTTCCTCCTAATGTGTTTACATGGCTCGAATAATGCTATTTTTGATTAAAGGTTTTTGCTTGTGATTTCAAATGAGGCAACTAATGAGCGCAGATAACAGACCTTGTAAATGTAATCGCTCAATAACAATAAACATGCAAATGCACAATGTACATAAGCATTAAAACGACGCACTATAAGCTCGAATAGTTCTCTTATAAGCCTTAATATGCGAATAGGCAAAATAGCTACAGTAAAAAGGTACGGTACAAAACGGAGGTAGGACAGGAGAAAACAGACTGTTCCTTTATGTTTACGGCGTTGTCTAGGTTGAAAGAGAAAGGACTGGTGTATAAGAAAGGTAAAACATTTTATTCCATTGTTTCAATATAGCAATAACTTTATTAGGAACTCCCCAGCCATACATGTGACCATTCAGACAGCATCTATTGTCTGTAGTAGTTGTTTTAGCCATTTCCGTTTAGATAAAATTAGCACAATTATTCCTACACTATGTACAAAACCTTCTGGGCAAACACATCCATAGACCCACCAGTTAATTTATTAGGTACACCTCAAAAGTGGAAAGAGTACTAAAATACTAGTACTACTAGTATTATTGGGATTAAATTTTACTTAAGTACAAGCAAAGTCACTAGGAGGTTTTCCTTTCCACTGTCGCCCTAAACTTGTTTAATTTGAGATTGGCCTATTAAGATACTATAATATTGTAAAGCTGCTTTGAAACAATGCTCCATTGTAAAAAGCACTATGTAAATACATTTAATTTTGACTTTACTATAATAAAAAATTTACCAAAGGATTACAAAACTAAACAAACAAAAAAAAAAAAACTGCCATTCCAGTAATGTGGGTAAATGTAATTGGTTGCTTTCTGACTCTTTTCCACCTCCACCTGGTAGATGTAATGTCAAAGACAGTTTGTGTTCATCATCCACTTGTTTCAGTGTTTTCCAATCTTTTTTCTTTTAAGCCCTTACACCACGTATCTAAGAAAAGTTGTGCGCCAAGATCGTGCACACACAGAACAAAAGAAGTGATTCATTGAAAATCTTTGTTGACATAAATGAACATAATAAAATAATTTTTTAATTTTCTCCTGAGTTCCTTTCAAAGATTCCAACCTTTTTTTTATTTTTTAGCTCCTTTTCTCTTTTTCAAAACAGCCATAACACAAGTTGTGCATTTCTCTTTATCATCGCAACAGAGTATACCTGTACACACAACCTTACAAAAAAAGACCAACGATTCATTAAGTTCCTAGGTCTGAGTAAAAGTATCTATAACTTAAATACAAATTTGTTTTTCTCAGTTTCTTAATTTGTTATTTTACTTTCTTTAAGTATTTGCTAATTAAAATAGGGGGATTCAAAGCAGACAGGGCCTCCAGTGATGTTTGGTGCTCCCTTTAAGGAACAATACCTCTAATTCTAAAAGCTATGACATAAAATGCGAGGTTTATACTTGGATGTGATGGTGGTTTCATTTCTAAATTCATATCTGCAAGGTGTAAATGGTCCATATGCTAAATGGCATGGCATAATAAGCATATAAACAAGAAGGTATACCTAATAAAGTGGCCGGTGAAAGTATATGTATGTATGCACCAGTCCAATCAGGAATCAGATCTTTACCGACTTAATGGTAAATGGTTCATTAATCTGAGCAGAAAGGTGTACGATTTTGGAAAATGGCGTTCCTGTCCTCACCTGTAGTTACGAGTTTTAGAAGGGGGAAAAAATAAGGTCAGAATTGAGGTCTGCACACAGCCTGGCTGGACTTACTGTGAGAGGGTGAGGAGTTTGTCAATCTGGGGCAACCTCAGAACAGAGCAGCTGCTCCTTCCAGCTCCTTCCAGAGAGGAGCCTGTTGAAGTGGTGATATGGACCTTATATGGAAATCCCAGACAAGACTCTGTCTCTGCTGGAAAGATTAGATCTCAGGCTTGGTACCTTTGGGGAACCGTTATCTGTACTCAGGGATAAAGAAACCTGGCCTGACCTTCTTAGCCTCACTAGCACATCTGGAGCAAGTCTAACTGTAATGTATATGGTTAATATACAGTGCATCCGGAAAGTATTCACAGCGCTTTACTTTTTCCATATTTTGTTACGTTACAGCCTTATTCCAAA
>JAVSBV010157671.1:0-14777 GCA_033117975.1 Parotocinclus spilosoma
TCATCCCCACCGATGGCTCTGTAAGGGCGATCGGCGCGGACGACTACAAGCTCCGGGAGCGGGTAGGACCCTAACACCATGTTACTGTGTAAACTATATTAAACTCATCGGTTTATGATACATTTAACTTATTTTGGATTTGTTGGAGCATATCCTCATCATAATTCAAGGAGCACCAGTACAACTCCATTATTGCATATAATGCCTTATAAAGTGTGGATTATCTAGGGGTCTGGAATGGATTAATTGAATTTGCAATATTTTTTTATGGGAAACAATTGCTCAGTACTCGTTTTCAATCTGGAACAAATTAACAATAAGAAACAAGCTACCACTGTAATTGTACTGGCAATCTTCAAGTCTTGGCCATACCCATTTTGCAGACGCACACTAACTGCAAATGTCTAGTGAAAATAGAGTATATATACTCAATAGTATTACTTATAGTACATTAACATTCAGTGAAATTGTTGATAAGCTCACCATTCTCAGACTGCCACCAGCACTTTTTGCGGTCTGGTCTGAAGGTGGTGATGACGTTCTCTATCCGGTGACTGATGATGTTGTAGGTAGGGTCATACGGCCGACGTGAATCACACTGGAAGCATTTTTTCTCCTCCTACATCAGGTCAAATATTGAAAGTCTTAAACTTAAGTCATAAGTCATACATATTCTACAGAGTTTAAATAGGAAATGGACCTTACAAAACACGGCAGCTATGAACGTTTACCTGTAGATGACTGACAATACAGTAGGGTTCCCTTTTAGTAAGTCCACAGGTTGATGAGGCTTTTAGACTCTTCTCTCGACCCACTAAGAGGTCACCAGTTGCTGGGTAACAACTTCCATGAGTACAGCCATGAGGGTTGTCAGGTTCCTGAGCAAAATTGCTTACCAGGCCTGAATGACAGAGACAAAGATGAGCGAAAGACAGTTAAAGCTTAGTTAGTTAAAATTCAGTTTACAGTCCTTACAGTTTTTTGATCATGTTCTTGTATCATTTAAAACTTAACAGTTGTTTTTCGTCCATTCACTATTGATCAAGGTCTTAACCATCATAAAAAAAAAAAAAAATTCTTATGTGGGATCTGGAAACTCTGATTGTGTGTTGTCCATAGAGACTTTCTGTTTAAGGTACTCGTCTTTGTGTGTGTCACTTTGTGCTACTTAAGCCAGACTTTTTTTTATTGCTTGTTTTGCGGATCCTCAGACGATCATATTTAAAGAATACAAAAAAATTGGTGTCCAAATTGGGGCACCAATGGTTGAAATAAAAAAATATATATATATTATTATTTTTTAACTTTTTCCGCCCTCCGGTGGAGAGCCAATGGTTTTCTTCTGTTCATTTAATTTTTTTTTCAGAATCACTTTAATTTAATTGTAGGTTAAATAGATTTTATTATAAAATAAAAAAATATTTCTTGCCCCTTCCTTGTATTAATTCCACATAGTCCTCGAGAAATTAAAAGGTTAAAAGGTTAAAAGATTTATTTTTATTTTTTTCCCTCCCTCCTCAGTAGATTCTTAAGTAGGGACATCCGAGGAACAAGCAATAGATAACGTCTGGCCCAATCTACAATCCTGTGTACATAATTCCTACAGATAGCTATCAGACCTTACCAGACGAGTTATCAGGATGGCTAGAGAACGACTAATACACTACCTTTCATTGGCTACATTTAGACATGAGTGAGAAATTATGTTTCTTATTTTGTGAGTTTTGGTTTTATTATGTGAGTTTTAACATAAGATAGGATGGGGAAAGCAGTAAATACAATGCAGACAGCAGAGTCTGTGATCAATATATGACAAAAAATATATATAATAAAAACACATTTCTATGTGTTTTCAATTTGTCTATACAACTAGTAGGTATGTTGCAACCCAACAAATGTTATATGTAATCATAAAAGTGATCATAGTAATAGTGATAGTGAACTCTGACAGTTAGAACAAACTTTTTCTAGGAAAGGCTTTACATGAAAACTGAGTCACTATCACAGCAGCCATGTCTGGTCTTTACAACAGACAGCTGTGTTTGTTCAGCACCAGACCACCTCACATGCTGCTGCCAGTTTTAGTATGGCACACACAAGCAGGGCATATGCACATTAACAAATACGCTCAAGACAGTTCACATTTGAACACACAATAAACAACTGTAAACTTTAAACACTAGGACTACAAATACTATGTGTTGATTGGCAGGACTGAGAAGGTACTCTTAACATGCTAGAACATACTGTAACTAACAGATGGGAGAAGTTATCTCTAGCTCTTTCCTGCAGTCCGATTTCACTGTAACTCCCAAAAGATAATATTGCTAATGCAAATCTCAATAGAGAGCCATGACAGCACCTCTTCAGGATATCCACCTTATTTATCTAATAGTTATATAAAGCAGGAGTGCTTCAGAGTGGAGAAGGGAAAAGCAAAAACAGGATTAAATGTTTAAACCCAAAGCCATTTGTAGTGCTTTGGATACTTGCACTTACAATTACAAACTGTCTACATGAGATAATCACACATATTGCTTTTTGTTCATGAAAATATTTTGATATCTTCAAGTAGTTTTGGCTGTTTTACTTTTACCTACTGCCTAGAAATCTTTTTGATTTCCTGAATGTAAAAATCATTAAACAAGTTATCATTTCAGAAATATACTATCTTTTATTTATTTGTATATATTTATTTATATATTTCACTGTGGGTGATGTATTGCAATATGACTACTGTTTAAAATGTTTTGTATTTTTCAGATTTACATTGATATTTACTTCAACATAGTTCAACATACTTTAATTAAAATGATAATGGGGATTATTATTTAGTTTCGCTACTCTTTCACATTTTTACCAGTTGAAACTACCAAATGTACTAGGGTTCACAGAAACGATTCCAAAAAGAGATAATCCATCAAGTGACAATGGCAAAAATGCGTTGTTGATGTCAGAGGTCAAAGAATGGTCAAATTTGATCAATTTAAAACTAGCTATTTCGGAAAGTAACTCAAATAGCCACTTGTTTCAGCCAAGGTATGCATAAGAGCAACTCAGAGGAGCGGAATGGACAACACGCAGTAACTTGAAGCAGACAGGCCACTGAGGCTGCAATTTCCAGGGAATAGATTGTTCCCACAGGGCAATCACTGGGCATAGACTGTCACATATCCTAAACAAGACACCAGTTCATAGCCTAGGGGTCACTGTTGAAGCACAGGTAGATGATCCTCTTATCCATATGTGGGGGGCCAGTGAATAGCTATTTAAAGTGCCACGTTTGATAATATTAATGTAAAAAAAAAAAAAATTCTGTAGATTTCTACATTGTGGTCTTCTGTTAAACTGTATTTGCAAACGCAATGCTGCCATGGAAAATTTTTTGGACACAGAAGTTGTCTATTTTGACATAATAACTATACATTCTGTTCAGGTTATACTAGATTGCCATTTTGGGTGATACACAAAATGTCAGCAAATAAATTTGTCAGTAACTGCTCTAACCTGTTAGATTCTGAATCTCCTGGAGTTAAAGCCACATTAAAGACAACACCAAACTCTATAAACGTAGAATAAACGTAGGTAAACCAAGGATCCCCACAGATCTACTTACATATCACATATATAATTGCTTATTAATATTAATAATAACTGCTAACAGTAATAATCTTAAAAGTATACACTATATCAATAAAAGCACTGAAATCTTACATTGAAATTGTCACATACAACTTACCTAAACATTGTAGCAGACCAAGTACACTCCTACAGGGTAACAGTATTCCTGAATGACAGTGGTCACAGTCAAGTACACTACAAAAATTGTTTAGGGATGGTTTGAGGAACAAAGTGTTCAAGGTATTGACTTGGCTTTCAAAGTTAGCAGATCTCAATCTGATTTTGCATGTTTGATCCATAGACACCCCACCTCACAGCTATAAAAATTTAAGGACCTGCTGCTAAGAGCCAGATTCCACAAGGCACCTTCAAAGCTCATTTAGGGTCCATGTCTTGACGAGACTTCTAGGGTGAGTTACACAATATTAGGCAAGTGGTTTTAAAGTTACGGCTAATTGGAGTATCCTGAAACCCTTTTACATGTGTTATGCATGTTAAGGTCATTGATGCGCCCCGGGTGAGGCAGTGGCGGGACGGTATCACACCACTGCACTGATCCCGTTCGAGTCCAGGCGGTGTCTTTCTGCCGAGTGAGGTGTCACCCAGACAAGAATTGCTTGGGTCTGAGATAGAACGTTCCCTAGTGCTTGCAACATTAAGGTTGAGTTGTGTGTTTAGGAACCTTGTAAAGGTAACTGGTGACCTGTCAAATGTATACCTTTAATTGCATCCAGGAATTCCGGGATATGCTCCAGACCCCTGTCGACCCAAATCAGTATAAAGTGTGGGTACAACAAGAAAGTAAATAAAGAAGATAAACTTGTGCAAACAATGAAACTGATATTACTCTGTTAAATCAACAACAGTGGAACTGCCTTTTTCCCCTAGTTTTCATTTGGCAATAATAACCCTGTCCGACAGCACCTGTTATCAAAATCAAAATCAATTGCTTTGCCAATTAAAGAAACACAGTTCATACAACTACTGTAACATACCCATTACTATTATTACTTTATTCATTTATCCTTAATCGAATGTCAGAATAGGGACGGACAGTCTGGCTCTTTCCCAGCTCCTTTGGCACTCTTGCCTTACATGGACAAGAGGTTCAGGAATGTAGGAGGACAGCTGGCAATGGAGGCATAAAACACCCTGTTAACAATGTGCTACTGCTGCCTTGAAAACCCAACTCATAACAAGAACTTCCCTGTTAGCAGTTTAAGATAGAAACTTAAGTTAACCTTCTAAATTTTAAATGCACTGATCATAGCACATGAACTCACTGGACTAAGTGTACAATATGTTTCTGTTACCAGGATAGATATCTACCTTTTATTGCGTAGCAGCTCTCCAGTCACATGTCTTATTTAGAAAGAATCTCATTCATATAATGTGGAGCAGCTGTAATACTGTAAGCAGACTGCTTTGTTAAAGTGAGCTTCGGCAGTATAAAGGCTATAGCATGCCATGCTTTCGATCACTTTGAAAACCAAAGACAAGCGTAATGAGTTTAGACTGGACATTCCCAAATATGCCCTCTAGGCTCCTGCGTGGATAATCTCAGCTAATCTCCCCAACATAAACTGGTAGTTGAGACAATAAGGGGGCTTCTCTCTCTCTTCCTCTTCCTCTCTGTCTGCGGCCTTTCTAAATCCTCTACTCCGTTTTTCAATTCATCTCGCATACACCTGCCTGCTTCCTATGGTATGTGTTGTGATCTTCTATCTTCACTTCCTGCTGATTTGACTTGGCTGGGCACCATGTGCCAGGTGGAGCTGAATAACTGTTGTCCTAGACTGCTTTGTTACAAAGTTGGACACCAGTTGGCCTTTTTATTCTCCAGCATGACTCGTCTCAGCTTTCAAGGCTGAACAGTTACACCACAGTGTATAGAAAGAGCTGAGAATTCCCCTCTTATGCCTGTCTCTGATTCCAAAGAGAAGTCCTAGTCCCAACAACACAGCTTTCAGAAGGGAGGCAGGGAAATGTGACACTTACACAACACATTCTCCACCTGCTGAGAAAACTGGAAACAGCTTGAACTGTTCACCCAAAAGTTCTATTATCTCTCACATACATACCATCCTGACCTGGATGTGTGTGTTGGTTTTAAGTGGTTTGGGATACAGCCGCTGAGCTGATAATAACAGCGTGTCAATTACTTAGATCTTATAAACGTATGATCTCTTTAATGGGATTAGAGTTTTTAATCTTTTTTCCCAACGATGTTTGTTTGTTATATCATTTCTGGTGTGTCTTCTTAATCCTGGCCGGTTGTCCTATCTGGCTCCTGTAAGAGTACTGGGAGGAATTCTGAGAATCTTTATCCTAAACTACCACTATTCTCAGGAGGAGAGATGGCTTGAAGCCAAAACTCAAATCTTTGTACAAGGAACCACCTGCTCCATCTGTGTGTGTGAAGATCGAGTTGTGGTAAAGGACAAAACAGAATAATATTCTTAAGGCTCTTTAAACAATACAGACTAGTCCTAGAGCAGCTTTAAATGCATCACTGTATTAATGTCAACTGTCTAAAAGGTGGTAAAGGCATAAAAGTACTTTATGACAGCTAGTAAGAAACACTGACTCAATAGCATCTTCCTATGGCCACCACTTAATAACGAGTCAGTTGTACAAAGGAGTCTTATCCATCATTTATACAAACGTTAGCTGGAGTGTGCCCCCACATTTACTGCTACAGCAGCTTGTTCATCCAAAATGGCTTTTTATAAAATCTGGAACAGCTTCAGAGGTCAGCTGCAGACGATAGACGATAAGCCCTTGTTCACTCATGGCATTGCAGTGTAGTTTCAAGGTGTCTGACGGAGTTGAGATCAAGGTTCTCTACAAGACAGCCAAGCTCTCTATCAAATTTGAACTTTTTTTAGGAACAGCAGGGTATAAAGCTGATGAACTGACTTGTTACCGGGGTAGGGGTGTGCGATATGAGCTAAAATTCATATCACAATATGTTCCACTATCAAGATAATTCAAATTATTATTAAAAGCAAATACATTATTTTTATTCTTAATCATATGTAAATGGCGTAGTCATAACAAATGCTGGCAACAAAGTAGGCATACAAAATCAAAACATAAGAGTGAGTAATTACATTAGAAAATCTTGCTTTCCCGTGTGTTTGCCAGGTACAGATGTTTATTTGTATTGTCTTGTGTGAGTGGTGAGGCGATTTCTGCTTCACTGTTTATATGGGTTTATTAAAGTCAAAGTCAGATTTATTTGTATCGTACATTGTCTCAAAGCAGCTTTAAAAATGTTCTCTTTATATATATTATTTAAGGCCATTCCCGAATCAAACCTAGTGCATGTTAGGGTTCCTACCTTCCCCCGGTGCGTTCAGCCGTCCTCGCCGGTCGCCGTTACAGAGCCATCGGTGGGACGGCTTATTATCCACTATCGTAATTATGTCCAGATCCCGAACAGATGCTTCGCGTCCTATAAATGCGTGGTTCTTGGCACTGTTCGGGGCCAGGTCATCATCATTCAGACAGGATTCCATCTCCGTTCGGTTCGCGTGTCTGACCCTTGCACCCTACCGTGTTCCCTAGAGTTAGTGGTAAAGTCCGGGGGCTATTTTAGGGCCGATGGACTGGTATGTGCGGGTAACCCCTGAGGTATTTAGTTTGTTAAGGGCACTTTGAGGGTTTTCCTGTTACATACTCGTGCGGTCATCGCACGTTTAGAATTCAACGCTATTCAGTCATCGGTCCCTACCTAGTCTCACTTCAGCCGGGAGTTTGTTCTGAATTGGACACTCCCGGTCTGATTATTCATTTTAGAGCTCATGCTCGCCCTCTAACGCTTCGGGGCTCCTCACGATTTATTCTAGTTCGCGCTCCTGGCGTATTTGAGTGTATTTTCGTGTTCTGGCACTTTGCGCCTTTTGTGAGTTATTCACACTTGCGCTATACGCGCACCCTGAGCTTATATGCTCGCTTTTTGCGCTTTAGTTACTTCCGCGATTTCTTCGCGGTGTGCCCCGAGGTGTGCCCCGACTAGAGTAACCACCGGGTAATGAAGCTCGCATCTAGTACCAACAAGGCGTTTTTTTCAGGGACTTGACTAGTGTCCTCTCAACTTAGAACAGAATGAAAATTTAAAAAATTTAAATTAAATTCTCCCACGGATGTTTACACCAAAAGATCGCTGATTCGCTCATTTCGCTGTCAATCAAAAAGGTTTTCAGCCTCAGACAGATCATCCAATCATCATTCAGTAGCTGAGCGTCCAGGCCAGCCGAGGTCAGCCCACTGCCCCATAGACCCCCAGAGACGCTGATCGTCCGATGGGCTGGACAAAGCCCAGCATTTATCCAATGGCTTGTCTCGTTTCTCTGCACTATTTGCTTGGCTATTGAACGCTGAAGACGCTCAGCGTCCACACTGTTTAAAGCACTGTGAAGCTGCGGGAATGATTGAGAGGAAAGCCGCATCGTTACCAGTGATAAGAAGCTGATTCTGAACAAAAGTTGAGCGTGTTGTAGCGCATATTTAGTCAATACCATGTACACACAACAGTATATATTTTTGATCACTTATTTTTTGACATTTTAGGGGAAGTTGAGCTTCCCTTGCAGTCTTAGAGCAATCGCCACTGATATATACGCATAAATATTGCTGTAAGCATCACAGAAGGATGAGGAAACTAATCTCACAGAAGGGTGCGATATAAACCTTCATTTTAAATAAATAGGCCAGACTTTTTTAATTGCTTGTTCCTCGAATGCCCCTACTTAAGAATATACTGAGGAGGGAGGGAAAAAAAAGAAAAAAAAATCTTTATTTTTCAGTACTTTTCAATTTCTCGAGGACTATGTGAAATCAATACAACCAAGGAGGAAAAATAAAAATAACTTTTTATTTAAAAATAAAATTTATATAATCTACAATACTGTTGGCTCTCCACCGGAGGGTGGAAAAAGCTAAAAAAAAACAAAACAAAACAAAAAACCAAATATATATATATATATATATATATATATATATATATCAATAAATTCTTATTATTATTATTATTTTTTTTTTATCATTATTATTATTTTATTTTTTTTATTTTTTTATTTCAACCATTAGTACTGCGGCAGACTCACGAAATAAAGTATTCTTCAAATATGATCGCCGGCAGATCCACAAGCAATAAAAAAAAGAGCATACACTGTTTCGGAGTTTTCCCAAAAGTGTTTGGTATCCTTTTTGTGGGTGCTGTGTTTGATTCCAGGGTTGCCAAATCCCCCAATAGAAACACGCAACCAGGTCTATGGAAACAAGGCCAGAAGAAGCGAAGTCTCTTAGAATTGAACCTGATGGTGTGCATGTGCAGACTGTTGAACCTGTTTGAAATCAGTTAGGGTATATATGCACGGAGTAATCTGATTACGGAGCCAAAATCCAGCTGTTCTAACCAGGCTTCTTGACTCCTAGATCTTAATCTGATCTACAAAATCAAATTATACTGTTTACCTGACCAGTTGAATGAACAGAAATGATGGTCGGATTATTAAGTACATGTAAAAACACTCAGTCTTTCATAATGTAGCTACACTGAAGACAATTAGCGTTTATTCACAAGAAGTATTATGTGCTTAAAGAATGCAGATGTTTCCGAATGATTGCAGTGTGTAGAGGTGCAGAACGTGTCGCGTTTCTTTCCCTCATGATCACGGTTTCATCGTTCTCTCTCCAGGTTGGCTTTTTTCCCAGTGAGTGCGTGGAGCTGATTAACGACAAAATCCCTCAGTCGGTCACCAATTCTGTGCCCAAACCAGGTACTGATACACATAAGCAAACACACACACACACACACACACACACAGAGATCAGTCATTAAATATCAGTCGGTTAGTTAATCAAACCGACCCAATATCACTGTGGGATTTGATCTGATTCCTCTATACATGATGTGCTGTGTTATGTAAGCTCACGTGGGCTGATCGCCATGGGAACGAGCACAAACAGGTGCTGAGGTTGAATGCTGGATCAATCACAGTGCAGATTTGTTCAACTCGCAGAGAAACTGGGAGAACAATTTTCATCTTCTCTGACACTGTTTACCTAACTTCTGAAAAATGACGTGATAACGATGCGAAAGCTTTTAAGCTTACGGGAAATCTGTTGCACATGTGCTCATTTGTTCTTAGTCTGAACTTGTGGTTTGAGTTTTTGAGTTTTATTTCTACCTAAGAAGACGTGATAAACATGGAGCGATTAGCACTTAATTATAGTTCCCATTGGAGATGATTTAATTATGCAGGACGTGGTTTGTTCTCACAGTAGCCACTGGTGCTCAGCACAGACCACACCCCTTCCATTGAGTTTGTGTTGATTACCGAGACACATCTGATATTATGAACACAACTTAGCTCGTTTCAAATGATCAGAACTGGAGTCGATGAGGATGAGGAAGAGGAAGAGCTGGGCATGCTGGTAGTTCAGCCAATAAGGATTTCCTGGTGGTGTTTTATACTGGAGGAGTTACAGGTCCTGGATCCTGCTCAAAAAGTTCCTGCTGGGGTGGAATGTCGGTACTCGAATTACGAGAGAATGATGCAATTAAATCTGTTCCAGATCCATAGAAAATCCGCATTGACAGTTGCAGTGCAAACTTAAAATGCTATATATATATATATATACACGGACAAAGATGCAAACAACAAATAGGAAATATAAGTGCTATAATTTTTCATATACACTCATTTACAAAAGAAGTGAGTAAGAAAGTGCTGAGGATGTGTTTAAGGTCTTACAGAACTGGAGTGAAAGTGTTATTTTGGGGGAAATCTTTACAAGTGATAGGAGGCTCTCGTTAACCTGTTAGGTTGCCTCTAGTCTGGATACAAGAAGAGATGCAGTTGGGCATGGATGCGTACAGGTGTGGTATCTCTGTGGCATCCTGCAGCACATTTGCCCACAGAAGTTGCAGCTGGGCCTGCAGATCCTGCACACACACAGACCCAGCTGGTCCTAAAAAATATACACACATCGAACCAGACAGTCACGGCAATGTAACACCTCTTCTCGGCCCAAGAATCCCGTAACACACCCCGCATATTTATTTCCTCATCCTCATGGGACGCCATCTGCAGGAGCCTGAAGTTACTACCACCTTAAAGACGCATTGACAGATTTTTTTTGTCCTGAGAGTATTTTCAAAGTTTTGTCGTGGAAAGGAGTCATGAAGAGGGTTCTAATGAATGAAAACAGAGCAAACAAGCATTAGGAAATTGGCACAGATATGGTACACGTCCTATTTTCTGGCAGTTTTAGCCCTCTGATTTAGTGCACAGGGGTGTCCACCCGTCATAAAGTCAATACGCAGATTTGAACCCCATGGGTAGCCTAAATGAAACGACCGCTGGGAAAATAAACTTCATGATTAATGAAAGTGTGAAATGGAGAGTTTCAGACAATTCTCAGGATGTGAGTAATAAAATGTGTACCAGTTGCCGTTCCGGATCATGTCCGCTCCGTCAGCCTTACTTCATGTTTTGGACTGAACGCTTTGCCAGTACCTCCGGAGGGCCTTCTGACATCACAGACCTTTCAATTCGGCTCCGGCCGTTTTGTGCTTCATCTCTGAAAAGGTGCGACTCATCCTGACTCACCAAACGATTTCCTCCGCTGGCTTTGGGCCGATAGATTAGAAAGCCTACGTACTCTTCAGGGAACAATGCAATCAACACTCGAGAGCGTCCTGGGACGGGCGCGGGTGCTGCGTTTCAGGATGCCTGTTTAAAACTGTTTAATTGGGATGGGGAACGCAGCGCAGCCTGGTCCTGTTAAACAATGCGGTGCACATTTACACATTTTCCTCTGCTCTAGCTTTTCCTTCTGCTGCTCGCATGACGTCCCAGTTGTTGCTCTGTGCGTGACGTTATTGACCTTGTTTTTATTTCGGCTTGCATGAATGTGTTGCACCCTCCCGTGCATGTGTAATGATGTTTCACTGTGCCTCCCTCCACCCTCCCCTCAGCGTCCCCCTGCTCGGGTCTGCGGCCTGCCTCCTGGATTCTGTTCCCACCCTGTACGTCCTGGTATTTACCCCTAAACCTTACCGATAAATCACAAACACACAACAATCAGGAAGTAGTAGTCTGTTAATATTGTTTGAGCGTATTCAGTACTGTGCAAAAGTCTTAGGACACCATTTAGATGTGTTGTTTTAGTTTGAAAAACTGACCATATATTACATACTGTAGAGAATTGGACAAGACCATTTCAAACTGGTATTCAAACCTAATTCTCTAATTCTCTTTCCCACTGATCTTTGTGATCGTCTTAACCCTTTTACTTTATTTATTTTTTTTAATATTGTTTTATTGGCTGCTACTCATTCAAAAAGAACAATCCTGAGCAAGCTAGAATAGTCAACTTGGCAACCTGAGAAAGTGTACACTAAAAATACTCCTACTGTATTCTATAGAAGCTGTTTTTTCCAGGTGTTGCACAGCTTATAACTTTACTGTATTTTCTGCTTGTATTCTAATAAAGACTATATATATATATATATATATATATATATATATATATATAGTCGTTAGACCATTGATAAAACAATGTATATCTAGTGGTGACCTAAGACTTTTGGACAGCGCTATATAATCATGAACACTTTTTTTGTTTCTTTCTACACTCACTGTCCGTGATAAGCTCCACAGTCCATGTATCTCTACATACAGGGTCAGTCAAAAGTCAAAGGACACCCTTTTATTTCAGAAACAAATGGGAGAAATCTGAATTCATATCGAAATATCCCAGCAAATAATGGGTGAAGGGGTCTGTCTTTTAGGCTATGCCTGGAACGTGGCTACCATCTTGAAACCACCATGTTAGATCAAGGGCAGGTTTTCCCTGTGGTCTTTTAGGATATCAATGCATCGGTATCAGCGTATCGGAAATCGATCTCTTGTGGTTTAAAAGTTATCTACATTAGAAATGTCAAAACTTTTGTTATTCATCACAGGTAACTGAAGATGGAATTGGTGATGTCTTTTTGATGTCTGGGGAACGCAGCTGCCGTATCATAGAAACCGATACCCAATAGGATTCACCAGTTCCCTCATAGCCAAATTGAGAGAAACTGGAAGAACCGGTACCGACAAAGAAACATCAGCGATGGTTTTGGTGTCCTTTACGAAAAGTGTCCTGTGACTTCTGACTCACCTTGTACTTTGTTTGACCTCAGTACTCTGTTCTCCTAATGTCAGGACCTCCACTGGACCAGCAGAAATCATTCTCAGCAGTATAGTCACACTGTTAGGTGTTTCAGGGTTTGTTGTGCTGGTACGAGTTTTCACTCATTGACTGTGGTAGCCTAGTGGTTACGGTACTGGACAGTGGACCTGAAGTTCCAAGGTTCAAATCCCACCTCTGCCACAGTTGGGTCCCTGAGCAAGGCCCTTAACCCACAATAGCTTGAATTATAAGACTGTATTAATTGTAAGTCACTCTGGATATGGACGTCTGCTAAATTCCGTAAATGTAAATGCTCTCCATTAGACACATCTTCCTAATTGCTCCACCTCATAGATGTAAAGTCAGACACAGGAGCTCATCTGTTGTTGCAGTTTGTGTCAGCCATGCTTTAATTCACCATCAGTGCTCACAGGACGCTGCCTACAGGATGCAGGTGGCTGGATATTTTTGGTTAGTGGACTATTGTCAGTCCAGCAATCACCTGGGTGAAACTAAAACCTAAAAACTTCAGCAGCACTGTTGTCTCTGATCTTCTCATACCAGCACAATGCAAAAACACCACAACCACATAGGTGTCCGTACAGTTCTGAAGGATCCTATACCCAAACTGATCTGTGCTGGTCCTGTGGGGGTCCTGACCGTTAGAGAACAGAGCGAAGGGGACGTCATGGAATTGCTTCTATAATCAAATGGACTGTGTATGGAGTGTAGAAACAAGACAAGTTTCATCCAGCAGCATTAGGAGCACTCCACTTGCACTAGCGCGTTTATGATCGGCTTGTGACCTTCTGTAAAACATTGCCTAATGGACAGGGAATGTAGAAGGAAATGTTTTTCTCTCCTTGCAAAATGGGAATAGAGGGTAAGGGCAGCTGCTGTTCTCGTCATCCCTAACCGGCTCCATGGATTCTCTCTGTCCTGCACGCAGATTTGGAGATGGAGAACGTAAAGCAGGACACTGCATGGTCTCCGGTCCCTTTAAACCCATACAGGCTGAGCTCAGGTAGACCAAAACCGCCCGTCTGTTTAAATGATTCTGACTAACCCTCACTCACCGGCACCTCTCTCCACCGGAGGCGCTGCCAGATACCGCCTATTACTACTTCTTCCTAATCCAGTAGTTAGCCCCGGACGGTATTTTTCCACTCCTATACCTAGAAACCTTTCTCTTTTTCTCTCCCACTTTTTAACGTCGTCTTTGTTGTAACTGCTGTTTGATGTTCCACCTGTTCTTTTTAACGCCACTCAGCGTTAAGCTCGTAATCTTTGTACGTTGTGTTTTTTGAGTCTTTGTTTGTGCTGCACTTTAGTCTACACCTAACATGACTTGTGCAAATCTCACTCTCGTTGTTTACTTCTAATCATAATTATACTCGCCGGTGCAGCAGGCTCGCTTTTAAAATTTTGCCCCAAGGTCTTGTCAGTTGCCTGTACTAAGAAAACAAACAATGCCCTGCTTTGATTCTCATAGAGCTGATTTCCTAAGCTCAGTTAAAGCTGAGTAATAATGATTCCACCTTTGTTCTCCAACAGTATGAGTTACAGTCCCTCTCTGGCAAATGAAGCCCTACATTCTTGTAAGCTTCCCTGTGGTGTTTAAAAAAAGCCTTTTCCTCAGTGCCTCAGCAGGTGAAGGGCTCACGCCGTCTACCGTCTGTCTGCCAAGTAATGCCGAGTTCTGAATCTGGATTAGAGCTCAGTGAGAACTGCATATGAGATTGGTAGTTTAGAAGTAATGGATAGCTCTTACCTAAACTCCGTCTGTTATCCATTAGATTGTGCTAATCCGTATATTACAATACACTTGTTATATGCAATTTTATCCTTAAGTTATAAAATAGTAAGTAATTTGTTCTGTCCGTTTGCGGGCGAGTGTCCGGGCCGTTTGCGGGCGAGTGTCCGGGCCGTTTGCGGGCGCGTGTGTCCGGGCCGTTTGCGGGCGC
>JAVSBV010157682.1:0-14776 GCA_033117975.1 Parotocinclus spilosoma
AAAAACTTGGTTACAAATTTATTTTATAATGAACAAAGTTGGTAAGTAACAGTAGTTCTTGTTTGTACGTTCGCTATCTTGTAACATAGGGCATGTTCGTTTAATCGGACCAGCCTGTTATTAGGATCATTATTCAACATCCCTAAGTGATACCATAACTGGCATCACGGGACACAAGGCACAACAGGGTGCCCGAGGTTACGCACTCTAAATTAGGTCGTGTTTCCACTCACTACAGTTATGTCAAAAATAAACGACATTTTCCACTGTCCTTTTTGAATTAGATGAGGGAGAACATGCAAAACCACACAGAGGGCGTTTGGGCCGGGGCTCGAACCACAGGGTTTTGGATTTCTGGGAGGCGTATACGAAGAAAAGCGTTTTTTTGGGGGGGGGGTTGTGTTTTTTTTAGCCAAACGAAGGCGCTTTAAGTAACAAAGAGAGGCGAGAGATTCGGTTCAGAGTCCGACAGCACCAGACGAAATCATGTCTCCAGATGTGCATACGGCTGAATAACGCACCCCGGCTTATTTCCCTTCTCTCTCGCCGAGCGGCACAAAGACTTCCTGCCACCTGAGGCAGACGTTTTTCAGGAGGTTCCCATGGAAACGGCGGAAGAGAGCTGAAAGCGGTGCTGTCGAACGCGCTATTTTTAATGGTGGCTAATTTGATGTAATTGACTCAGCGAGACGGGGTCAGGACACAGGGACGCAGGGACGAGGGGAGGACTGAAAAGCCCCGTCCGCTGGGACAAATCTCCCGGTGCACGAGGCCTACGCCGAAAAATGGGGCGTACAGATTTTTGGGTTTGGACCAGCTTTAGAATATTATATTATAATAAAAGGCCAATCTTAAATTGAGCAAGCCTAGGGCGACAGTGGCAAGGAAAATCCCTAAGACCTTGGAAGGAACCAAGACCCGAAATGGGACCCGACCTGCTTGGTTGTGGCCCAGATGCTCCATTCCAAAACTCACCAGGTTAAGAACACAAGTTTGTGTCTCAATACTTTTGGCCTCCTGTGTGTGTGTGTGTGTGTGTTTATAAAGCAGTAGATTTAATAACACACTGACTGCTTTGTGGTTATGACATCATCGATTTTAGTTACAGTTTGATTTTTGTCGGTTACGATTTGAGTCTAAACACCTCAGTGTATTTATAGGGGAGATTTTAATATTCATATTTAATATGATTATTATTATTATAATATTATTATTATTATATACTAATAATATTTAGAGAATACAATTTAAATATTTAGAAAATAAATGTGTAATATATAGAGACTAAACTTAATATTTAGAGAACAAAACTTTTATATTTTAAGAATTAAATCATAATTATAACATTAAGAGAATAAACTTAAAATATTTAGAGAATAAACATATAATATTAAGAGAATAAAGTTGTAATATTAAAAGAATAAACTTGCAGAATGAAGAATTCATATTTAGAAAGTAACCTTGCAATATTTGGATAAATTTATAATATTTAGAATAAAATGGCAATATTAAGAGTTAAGCAATATTAATTAAAATATGCAGAGCATAAAATAGTAACATTTTGAAAATAATCTTACAATATTTAGAAAATAAAACGTAATATTAAGAAAATAAACTTGTATCTGGAGAATAAAATTGTTATATTTTGAGAATGAAATAAATATTTGGAAAGTAACCTTGTAATATTTAGATAAAATTATAATATTTAGAATAAAGTTGTAATATTTAGAAAATAAACGTATAAAATTCAAAGAATGAACTTGTAATAGTTAAAGAATATAATTGTAATATTTAAAGAATTAACTTATAATATGGAGAGAATAAAATTTGAATATAATCTTACAATATTTAGAGAATAAAATGGTAATATTAAGAAAATAAACTTGTATCTGGAGAATAAAATGGTTATATTTAGGGAATAAAATTAATATTTAGAAAGTAACGTTGCAATATTTAGATTAAACCTGTAATGTTCAGATAATAAACGTGTAATATTTAGATTATGAAACGTATAATAATCTAAGAATGAACTGATAACATTTTAAATAGAAGCGTGTAATATTTCGTTTCCATTTCTTTCTCTTAGTTTAGGTTGAATCCCATCTGTCTAATCCTGACGTTTAAACGATTTAGTGACCGCGCACACACACACCGGCCAAACGACTCACCATTTTTAGAGCTAAAATATTATAGATAGAAATAAATGTTGTTTTTTTTTCCTTTTCGGTAGAAAGCGAGCAGCACAGCGTCTGAGAGTCTGAGCGTCTGAGAGTGCTCTTACCCCTCCACGCCTACACCCTAATAAAAAAGAAGCAGAACTGGCACGGGTACACTTTAGGAAAAGTTATAAGAGTGTAAATTTAGCGGGGCATTGGCCAAGGTGTCCTGGGAAGACGTCCTCCCTTCCTTTAGACGTCCCTAAAGTGACTGGCTGGAGCTTGTCAAGAAAGTAACGCTTCAAATCTTCCCTGCTCCCTTCTATTAACCTCGGCTGATGGAAAGCCCAGAAAGGGTGATGCGCCAACAAATTTAGCGGAGAGGAATACCGGCGTGGAACGTCGCTCACTCCTGCTCCTCCTTTATTTTCCGAGACGGAACGACCGATAGAAGTGAGAATCTCCTGTCAGGGAGCGGCTGACATGCTTCAGCTGAACCGTGAGAGCCTTTTGTTCACACGAGCGTGAAATTATGAAACATGACAGAAGAGATGCCAAACATGGCCATGTCCACGCGCGCGCACACACACACACACACACACACACACACACACATATACATGCACCAACCACTTCTGTTTGAATTTAAAACAAAACAATTGTCAAGTTGATTTTTAGCGCAAACCTGTTTCTGGTGTCTCAGAACAGAGTGTGTGTGTGTGTGTGCGCGCGTGTGTGTGTGTGTGTGTGTGTGTGAGGGTTTGAGGGACAGGATAACAGAATGGTTCTCGGCGACTTTCCCGACAAACTGCCTAGACGAGCCGCCAACGACGAACACAAAGTTTCAGGAGTCACTTGGAGGTCCGAACTTCTCCCGGAAGCACCACAAGGACTGTTTTGGGGCCTAAGCTGGAGAGGGGTGATCTTCCGCCCCTCCCTCAGGAGCGTCATTGAGCCGTATCTGACAGGAGCACATGGGTGAGGGATTTTTATCCAACCGTTATCAAGCTCTATAATACAGAGTTACGTTCACAAATACCGCTTATAACTTTACTGTACAAAAAACAAGCCACGCCCACAAGCTCCGCCCACATCTCTGGGTTAAATTAAGGAGAAGACTGTTTTGAGGAACAAGTCCCAAAGCCAGGGTCTATCATGGTCTGGGGTCGGGTCCGGACCCTTGGTAAACGTCATTTTTGCAGCATTAATGCAGAAAAGTACACCGATTTCAGAGCTCTTTATCAGGGACGTCCCTGCTTTTTATAACAGGACAAAAGCGTGACCGAGGAAGGAGAGGGTACGGGTACTGGACTGGCCCCGCTCCAGGTCTGACCCGTCCCCCAATGAAGACTGGGTGGAGAATTGTGAAAAGCCAAATGGGATGTACGGTCCCGGCTCTTCCTGATTTGGGGATGCACCTGAGCTACTGCAGCTCTGCTCCCATCAGGATGTTTTCTAAAGGCGGTTTGTTATTCCGCTCGTTAAACGTGACGAACCGCGCGGCCTTGGACGTCTCATTCGAACTCCGCGAGGTCTCTGACCCTTTTACTCCAAACGGTTCTGCTAGAAAGTCGAGCAAAGTGCTGCCGTTTTTAAAGAAGGACATTCAGCGGGAGATTAAGTTAATCAAGGACGCGTTACGGAGCGCCGCTCGTGTGGGTTGTGCTATTTAGAGTTATGCTTTTGTTCGTTCCTCGACCGGCATCGCCTCCTACCACCCGTGACCTCCCTGAACCGCGGTCTAACGACGTGCTATCTGAGCGTGCTGAAATCCAGTAATGATAATCATTTCTGCTCCTACAGAACGAATCGGAACATCATAAACCACCATTATCGCCCAGTCTGGAGCCAAAAGGCAAAACGGAGTACCAGCCAGATTTATCTCGCCACCCCTGGCTACCTGATGCTACAGGAAACAATCAGAGGCCTACAGAAGACATTATGTTGATATTAGAACTCCTCATGTTAGGATTGGGATTCAGGGCTTAAGTCGTCCAATTTAAGCCTATCGACATAAAAATTTCCTCCAGGCCAAACAACCCATGATCTGGAGTCGGTCTGTTTCGATCAACGTTTAAATGTACTGAAGATGCAGGGATAATCGGTTAATAATCGCATTTCAGCCCGGAATGATCCGATACCTTCAGCCCATGCACCAGGGGCCACAAGATATGCATGATACCCAGCTCAAAGGGGGTAGGCCAGGACGTGCAGTGCTGATCTGGGGCCACAAGAGCCCAGAGACCAGAGACCAGAGACCAGAGAAGGCTAACAATAAGCTGACCGGCCTTCTAGAGTGCTGCCAATCTAGAGATTCCAAAGCATTTTGCTAGGAACTGGGGAGAGTGGCACCATCCTGAGTATTTCCCTAGGGAACAAGGCGGAAATGGCATCATTATGGGCGCCATTATTGTTCTGCCAGGAACCAGGGAGGGTGTGGCACTTATCTCAAAACCCGGGAGCGTTTTGCCAGAAACTGGGGAAGGAGTGGTACTGATTTAGGGACCTGTAGGTGTTTAGCCAGGGACTGGGAAAGGAGTGGTAATGATTTAGGGACCTGTAAGTTTTTAGACAGGAACTGGGGAAGGAGTGGTAATGATTTAGGGACCTGTAGGTGTTTAGCCAGGGACTGGGAAAGGAGTGGTAATGATTTAGGGACCTGTAAGTGTTTAGACAGGAACTGGGGAAGGAGTGGTACTGATTTAGGGACCTGTAAGTGTTTAGCCAGGGCCTGGGAAAGGAGTGGTAATGATTTACGGACCTGTAAGTGTTTAGCCAAGGACCTACAAGTAAATCCAGGGAACGAGCAGGAACTGGGTTTAGTCTGGAGACACACAAGCACTTTGCTAGAGAAAATGGTGAGAGTACTACCAGTCTGAGTACCCTGAGTACCCCAGGAATCATGCAGGGAGTGGCACCAGTTAGAAGACCCCGGAGTGTTTTGCCAGGGAACATGGTGGGCGTGGTGACAGTCTGGGCACCCACAGGATTGTATGCAGGAAACAGTGCAGTCTAATTGTGCCAGTTTAAGGACCCACAAGTGTTTGCCCAGGGACCAAGGCAGGAGAGAATAGCAGTTTCTGTCTTGTTCAGAACGCAGAACCATTTAAATAACTAAAAAGTGAATTTAAGAAACAACACACACACACACACACACACACAGTAGAATCAAGCGCAACTCTAAAAAGGCTGTAAGCCCCTGACAAGATGGAACACAAACAAACAGATGGTACCAGGACTCAGCCCTCGGAGCAGGACACTGGCGACAAGGAGGCAGCCATCAGGCATGCAGACTCAACCTCAGACTGGCATTGACTGGTAGCTGGTACCGCATGGGCACCGGGATAGGACACTGTGCCAGGATCACATACCCTGGAAGCGGTTTTAAACCGAGGCAGTGATGAGACGCCTTGTAGCCCTGCTTTTGGTAGGACTTGTCAACAGGAAGACGTACACTAATTGCCATGTGGGGCACCCCTCAGCCACTGGGCATACACCACCTGGCACCAAGCTGGCAGTCAGTACCTACATACCCAGACGAACAGAACCGGGACCAAACCTCTGGTCAGGATCACAGAGCCTGAAAGCCGACCCACTTCGTCCTGAAAGGCAAACGATTGGCACTTTTCTAGATTGGTGACTTTTCCTTGTTTCCTCGTCTCTTTTCTTTCCTTCTTCATCTCGGAAGTGCTGCTGAAGTGCAGCGGCGGGTCGAGGTTATTAATGAACACGTAAAAAAAAAAGTGAGAGTCAAAACGGCGATCCGGATCCATCTAACACCAGCAACGATCAAATGTACTGCGTATGCAGGGATAATCGGTTAATAATCGCATCTGAATCATTTGCTGCTCAAGTGGAGGGGTTCTCCCGGGGGCATGGGCATGGCACCTTGGCGGGGCTGGGATTTGAACCTCCTTGTGTTTTGTCACTTAAACACCGAGCTTCCTTTATGCTCCCGAGGACCGACCACATGTCCTACATTTTCAGGTTTGAGGACACAGATTAAATCAAATCCAGAAATTCTCATTGCATCGTTCATTCTCTTTCTGCTCTCCCTGCCCCACTCGTGGATGTTTGTTCTTTGTCTTTCCTCTCTCTCTCTCTCTCTCTCTCTCTCGCTCTCGCTCTCGCGGGCTGAGGGAGCCCGATTGCTCATCCTCCACTTGTTTATCCTGTAATCCTCTCAGGGTTTCTGTTGCATTGATAAATTTTCGGTTTCCACCAGCTTTGTGTCTCACTGCTCAGTAGCGGAGCCGACAGCCTGGGACTCCACCTGCACCGAGCCATCACAGCATCGGATTCCCCCACACACACACACACACACACACACTTTTATCGCCTCCGGGACGAACACATACACCTCCCCAAACTGCTGCTGCTCTTCAGTCAAGGATTTGTTTCTAATACCGGCTCAGTGGCACCAAAACAGCGGCAGCATATGTCGGAACACGTCTAATTTAGTTTAGCACACATGGCTTAGCACGTCACCCGACTCCCTCACACAACCCCGACCCCGACCACGACCCCGGCCACGACCCCGACCCTTACCTCTCACTGGTCCCGCATTTCTGTAATGAACTCCAACCCCAGTGAACGAGGAAATTCAGTCTGGAACCATGTCCAGTCTCACATCTCTGATGTCTAACTTAAGTCCTGCGTCTGCTGTTAGAGTGGAGTGTTTATTCCAGTCAGGTCGAGTCTCAGGTCTCTGGTGTCCAAGAGGAGTCTTGAATCTCAGGGGGGTTATTCTGAGTGGAGTCTTGAGTCTCTGGTGTTTTCTGTCAATTTTGGTGTCCAAGCCACATTCCGGGTGTCTCTGGTGTTTAAATTGAGTCTCTGTTGTTTATGTTGAGTCTGGGTGTTTATGTTGAGTTTTAAATTCCTGGTGTTTACATAGGGTATTACGTGTCTGGTGTTTATGTTGAGTCTTGAGTCTCTGGTGCCTGAATTAAGTCTCAAATCCCTGGTGTTTATGTTGAGTCTTAAGTTTTCGGGTGTCTAAATTGAGTCTTAAATCTCTGGTGTTTATGTTGAGTCATAAGTCTCTGGTGTCTAAATTGAGTCTCAAGATCCTGGTGTTTGATAAGTCTTAAGTGTTTGGTGTCTAAATTAAGTTTAAATCCCTGTTGTTTATGTAGAGTCATAAGTCTATGGGGTTTATGTTGAGTCTTAAATTCCTGGTGTTTACATAGAGTATTAAGTCTCTGGTGTTTATGTTGAGTCTTGAGTCTCTGGTTCCTTAATTGTGTCTCAAATCCCTGGTGTTTATTTTGAGTCTTGAGTCTCTGGTGCCTGAATTGTGTCTCAAATCCCTGGTGTTTATGTTGAGTCTCGAGTCTCTGGTGTCTAAATTGAGTCTCAAATCCCTGGTGTTTATGTTGAGTCTCGAGTCTCTGGTGTCTAAATTGAGTCTCAAATTCCTGGTGTTTGACAAGTCTTAAGTGTTTGGTGTCTAAATTGAGTTTAAATCCCTGGTGATTATGTTGAGTCTTGAGTCTCTGGTGTCTGAGTGGAGTGGAGTCTTAATTTTCAGGTCAAGTCTTGAATCTCGGGTCTTGTGTCTCCAGTCTGTCAGTCCGAGTCTATTCCCAGCCATCAGATCTCTGGTCTCCAAATCCCGTTTTGATTCCCTGGTGTCCAAGTCCAGTCTTGTCAGTCCGAGTCAAGTCCCTGGCCTCCGAGTTGGGTTTCGATTCTCAGGTGTCTAAACTCGATTTCAAATCTCCAACGTCCAAGTTGAGTCTTGAGATTCTGGAGTCCAAGTCATGTATTAAGTCTGGTGTTTAAATGAGATCTTAAGTCTCGGGCATTTAACTCGAGTCCAATCTTGAATCTTGAGGGTCAGAGTGCCAAGCGAGTCTGAGGAACGTCCAAGTCAAATCTTGAGTCTCCAGTGTCCGAATCTGAGACATGAATCCGAGTCTTATTAGCCAAACAGCATTTTTTTGAACAAACATAACCGACTGCTGCTTATTGTGAGGAACGTTCCTGACCCTCAGCACAAACCCGTATGGTCGGCTGTAATTTCCACCGTCCGCCCACTCCCAATACGCATGCGAGCGAGCATCGAGCGTCTAGCCGTTGCCGCGGGGACCGAGCGTCGTCTGTGTGGGCGAGACAGGAGAACGGTTCGCCGGATCTCACGGGGAAGGCGGCTTTCACAGAGAACACGCGATTAAATTCGAGACGCCAACGGTGGCGGGTGCAGTCGGGTAGCGAGGTCTAGGGGAGTTTCGGGAGTTTGCAAAAAGTGTTCAACAAATCAATAAAAACAAAAATGAGCAACGGTATCATTTTTAAACTTTCGTAATATACTACAGCGACATCTGCTGGCCAGATTTATGTGACTGCCTCGGGAAAACCCAGTGATCGTAAAAGTAATTTTGTTTCTTAAATGAAGGAGTTATTTTTCATGATTTCAAGATTTCGGCTGTTATGTTTGTACTTTTTAGTTACCACAATAAAAAATATAGAATACCCATTATAAAACCAATAATAATTATTATTATCATTATTATAGTAATACAATGATAAACAAGTCAAAATAAATCATAATAATAATAATAATGCCAACAATAATGATAAAAATTATAATACTAATACAATGATAGGAACGAAAAAACAATAATCAATTATCATGATAATCATTATTATAACAGAAACATCAACAATAATAAACAATAGTAACAACAATGACTACAATAATAATAATGAATATAATAATAATAATAATTATACAAATAATAATAATATTAAATATAATAATAATAAGAAAAAGAAGAATATTGATACAAATAATAACAATAGTAATAAAGATGGCTATAATAATAATGATAATGATAATAATAATAATAATGATACAAATAATAATAATAATAATAATAATAATAAATATATTATTTTTATTATTATTATTAATAATAATAATAATAATAATAATAATAATGATAATAATAATAATAATATTAATAATATAAATAATAAAAATAACACTAATATTAATAATAACAACAATAACAATAATAATAATAACAATAATAATAGTAATTATAATAATGGTTATAATTATGATAATGGTTATAATAATAATAATAATAATAATAATAATAATAATAATAATTCATAATAATGTTATGACAATAATAATAATAATAATAATTCATAATAATGTTATAACAATAATAATAATAATAATAATAATAATAATAATAATATATGCATAATAATTATAATAATAAAAATAATAATATATATAAATAATAATAATAATAATAATAATAATAACAAAAATAATAATAATAATAGTTATAGATTCAGAAAGAGAAGTCTTAAATAATTTAATCTCTTAATTATTGGATCACTTAATCGTGTTAAGATCCTTTACCTGTCTTAGTTACCTGGGTTTTGTTACCTGGGTTAGTTACGGCCTTGAGGTCTTTTAAAAGCGTTTTATTTTATTTGGTAAGGTGAACATTTGCGTGTGTACGTGTGTGTACGTGTGTGTACGTGTGTGTACGTGCTGGTATTTCCCTGTAAATAAGCTGCGGAGCGTATTTTAAACGTCTCAGGGTCGTGTCAGTACACTGGACTGTGAATAATAAGGGATGTTATACATGCAGAGTGCTGCGCTCCGGCGCTAACTGTATAATGTCAGCGCTAAACCGATTTGCACGGTGTGTTATTGAGCATGGCCGTCTCTGAGTTTTAGTGTTAGTCCGGCTCCGGAGCCCTGAAGGAAGGCTTAGATAATGGAGTGGAAGGATGTGAGCGCTATTGCATTCATCCCTGCTCTGTATGTGTGTGTGTGTGTGTGTGTGTGTGTGTGTGTGGTAACCGTGGGCGGTTGATCCCGTAAACACTTTGGTAAGATGTGACTCTCGATTTTAATGAATCATATCTATACACCCTGATAGATTCAGACAGAAGGGGACGACCAACAAAGGTCACTCTGAGATCAAAGCGTGTGACCGGTCCATGAGGTCACAGAGGATCCCGGGGTAACTTCTAAGCAACTAAAGGTCTCTCACATTGAGTGGGGCTTGTGACATAAGATTCTGGTGTTCCACTGTTGGGTTCTTGAGCATTATCTCCAAAAATAATCAAAAATAACCGAAGTTCTTATTCTTCTTTCCTGTTACATACATTATTATTAATAATAATAATAATAATAATAATAATAATAATAATACCAAAAACAACAACATTCATAAATAATAATAATAATAATAATAACAATAATACCAAAACAACAACATTCATAAATAATAATAATAATAATAATAATAATAATAATACTAAAAACAACAACATTCATAAATAATAAACATAATAATAATAATAATAATTATTATTATTATATTAATAATAATAATTCTAATAATAATATTATTAATAATAATACCAACAACAACAAAAACGTTATAATTAATAATAATAATAAATAAAAATAATAATAATACCACCAACAGCAATATTTATAATAAATAATAATATGAATAATAATAATTTTAATATTAATAAAAAAATATAATAATAATAATAAAAATAATAATAATACAAACAACGACAACTTATAATAATAATAATTATAAAAATAATAATAAAAATATTAATAATTATAATAATAATAATACCACCAACAACAACATTTATGATAAAAAAATAATAATTAAAATAAAAAAACACCACCAACTTCATTATTATTACTAAGAAGAAGAAGAAGGAGTAAGAAGGAAGAATTGTATTCTCCTAAGCCATGAAGGTCCAGTTAGAGGAAGATTAATGACCCTCCTCTTCCTCCTCTTCCTCCTGTTCCTCTGATTGATTGGTCAGTGCCAGTTTTGGGTTTCTGTTCAGTTCTTCACTAGAGTTAAAGGATAAAGGTCAGTTGGGACGGGAAAGCCTGTGTTTTTCTTCCCTCTCGCTCTGATTGATGCAGTCTAGACGTTTGAGTAAAGAAACGTGCAAACGGTGAAAGGTGAAAATAAAAGGGTCGAGGTGAGAGATGTTCTGATGTGTGTGAGTTCTCTGCTTACCCCAAACACCCCAAACACCCTCTGCTCACCCTAAACACCCCAAACACCCTCTGCTCACCCCAAACATCCTCTGCTCACCCTAAACACCCCAAACACCCTCTGCTCACCCTAAACACCCCAAACACCATCTGCTCACCCCAAACATCCTCTGCTTACCCTAAACACCCCAAACATCCTCTGCTCACCCTAAACACCCCAAACACCCTCTGCTCATCCTCTGCTCACCCCAAACATCCTCTGCTCACCCTAAACACCCCAAACACCCTCTGCTCACCCCTAACACCATCTGTTCACCTCAAACACCCTCTGCTCACCCTCTACTCACCCCAAACACCCTCTGCTCACCCCAAACACCCTTTGCTCACCCTAAAGACCCCAAACACCCTCTGCTCAACCCAAACACCTTCTGATCACCCTCTGCTCACCTTCTGCTCACCCTCTGCTCACCCTAAACACCCCAAACACTCTCTGCTCAACTTCTGCTCACCCCCAAACACCCCACACACCCTCTGCTCATGCCAAACACCCTCTGCTTACCCCAAACACCCTCTGCTCACCCGCAAACACCCTCTGCTCACCCGCAAACACCCTCTGCTCACCCCAAACTACTCTGGACTTTGACTGGGCTCGTCCTAAACATCAGCTTTTGTTTTCTGTGAGCGTTGCCTGCATGTGATGCTACCACCACCACGTTTCACACCTCCACCCCCCAGGTATTTATTATTTTTAGGGGCACTTTGATGGTCTCCCGTCCCGTAATCGTGCGCTCCTCGTAAGCCTGAGCTCACGCTCCTCCGTCATCGGTCTTTAACTAGCCTCACTCCAGCCGGCTGCTCATCCTAAATGGGCCGCGCCCCGGCTCGGCTTCTTCACACCACACGTGCACTCGAGCTCACGCTCGCCCCCTGGCGCTTCGGCGCCTTTTTGTGCTCTTTTTAGCCTCTCGTAATGAGACCCACCCCGGCCAGAGCCGCCACCTGGCTGCGCTTTCGAATAATACACACCCTGGCATGGCTTCCTGGTGCTCCGGCCTACCAAAAACCACCACATCTCGTAACAGAAATCTTTTTTCTTTTCTTTTTTTTAACATCTTTTTCTTTCTTTATTCCTTTTATCCATTTTTAGTTAATATTTCTTACTTTCTGTTTTCTTTCCTCAGCTTCTTCTCCTAAGCACTGACTGCTTTATTCCCGTTTTCTTTTTCTTAGCCTTAATCTTTTTCTTTCTTTTCTTTCTCATCGTAACATTTTTGTTAGAGTTACGTGGCTTCGCTTTATCTCCATCACCCGGTGTTCGAAACAGCATCGGGTTTTTTTTGTCTTTTACGTTCTGATAAAACAGAGCATTTTTAATATGATTATAAATCATTAGTCTTTCTTTATTGTTTCCCTTTAGACTTCTTTTTTTAATCATTTTTTTTTCATTTATTATTTTTATTTCTCTTTTTTTTTTTTGCATTCCTCCTTAATTTTCTCTTTAATATTCCTGCATGCGTTCTATTATTCTGTTTTTCTTTTTGCACATCACCTTTCTTTTGCTTTAGAAGTTTCTTTTTTTCTTTCTTTGCTTCTTTCTCTTTTTTTTTTATTATTCCTTTAATATATTTATGTTACTCCTGTATTTCTTTCCTCCTTTCTTTCTTTTTTCCTTTGTTCTTTTTCTTTCTTTCTTTTTTCATTCGTTCTTATTTTGTTTTTTTCTTTTTTTTCTTTTTGCACATCTATTTTTTTAACAGTCATTAATTTATTTTTTTCTTTCTTTCTTTCTTCTTACTTTTTTATTTCTTTCGCTCTCTCTTTTTCTTTTTGCATTCTTCCTTTCTTTTCTCTTTAATACTTCTGCATTTCTTTCCTTCTTTCTTTATTTTCTTATTTCGTTCTTTTATTCTCTTTTTCTCTTTGCACATCACCTTTCTTTTGTTTTAGAAGTTTCTTTCTTTCTTTCTTTGCTTCTCTTTCTCTCTTTTCTTTGATTATTTCATTATTTTCTCGTTAGTACTCCTGCATTTCTTTCCTCCTTTCTTTCTTTTTTCCTTTGATCTTTTTTTCTTTCCTTCTTTTTTTCTTTATTCTTTTTCTTTCTTTCCTTCCTTTCTATCTTTCTTATTTCATTTTTTCTTTCTTTCTTTTTGCACATCTCTTTTTTTAACAGTCATTAATTTCTTTCTTTCTTCTTACTTTTTTATTTCTTTCTCTCTCTGTTTTTCTTTTTGTACGTTAGTACATTTCTTTTCACATTTCTTTCTTCGTTCTTTTTCTTTCTTTCTTTTTTTTCCTATGTCTCTTTCTTTCTTATTTTGTTTTTTCTTTCTTTCTTTTTTTAACAGTCATTAATTAATTTATTTCTTTATTTTGTTTTACTTTTTTATTTCTCTCTTTTTCTTTTTGCATTTCTTTCCTTCTTTCTTTCTTTTTTCCTTTGTTCTTTTTCTTTCTTTGTTTTTTAGTCTTACTTTCTTTCTTTCTTTCTTTCTTTCTTTCTTTTTTTTTCTTTCTTTCTGTCTGTGAAGTTGCTTTGAGACAATGCTCCATTGTAAAAGGCGCTATATAAATAAAATTGAATTGAATTCTTTCTTTTGTCTTTCTTTCTTTCTTTCCTTCTTTCTTTCTTTTGTCTTTCTTTCTTTCTTTCTTTTTTTCTTTCCTTCTTTCTTTCTTTTGTCTTTCTTTCTTTCTTTCTTTTTTTCTTTCCTTCTTTCTTTCTTTTTGTCTTTCTTTCTTTCTTTCTTTTTTCTTTCATTTTTTCTTTTTGTCTTTCCTTGGTGTTCGGTGGATCAGGATTGCCTTTTCTTCGTACTAACAGTAAAGTGATTATTGTGAATAACCAATAGGTGGCGCTCTCTCTCTCTCTCTGTGGATGTTACAGGTGATTTTACAGGTCAGTAGATCAGATGAAATCATTAAAACAGAGTGGGTACAGAGTGAAGCGCCCGTGTGCCAGTCAGTGCCAGTCCCGGTGTTGGCGCTCGGGGTAATTACTGTTTAGGAAGCGCGGCTGTGCGTTTGTGTAATTAATCAGGGTTCCCGTAACACAATGCCGTATTGTTCGGACGCGGCGCGCTGACGGCTGATCCGCCTCTGAATAGAGAGCTCCAGTCTGGGCGACGGCGTGCCCGCGCCTCACCATGGCCCAGCTATTCAAATGCAAACGCGCCAGCTGACGGGGTGGCATCCATCATAGCGTGGCTGGTGACGACAGAACGCAAACAATAGAGAGAACAGAGGGGCGGGTCAGGATGGAGAACCGTACCGAGGTGCAGGTGAGAACCACAAAACTGATCCAATTAGGTTTGATATCCGAGTCCAGGCTGCCAGAGGCTAAAATCTAATTACCTGTGATAAGAACTCACATGCCATGCCAACGTGGTGCCAGGTTTAGCTGAGCTTCCAAAAACCATGACCTTAAGAACCGTGTGAGGTGAAGCAATATCAGGATCATTAGGAACTAATACTGTAGTGTTACTCAGAACCACCACGTTTTAAACTCAAAAGTAATAAAACACAAACCCACATGTGCAAAAGTATTAAGACACAAACCAACATGTGGCCAAAAGTATTAAGACACAAACCAACATGTGCAAAAGTA
>JAVSBV010157703.1:0-14774 GCA_033117975.1 Parotocinclus spilosoma
AAATGTTACATTTACTCAGATTAAACTTTTGATCTGTCATCTATGTTCTATTACAAATAAAATATTGACATTTGCCACCTCCACATTATTACATTCAGTTTTTATTCACAATTTTTTTAGTGTCCCAACCTTTTTAGAATCGGCGTTGTATTTTGTTACTTATCTGATTACTAACTTGAATATTATTATTGATTTAAATGTTAATATTTACTTAATTTTACTCTTACTTTAATATACTTTTAAGTATTTATTTAATTAACATCTAGGTCACCCATAGAAGATGGGTCCCATTTTGAGTCTTGGTTCTTCCAAGGTTTCTTCCTTCTATATGAGTTTTTCCTTTCCACTGTCGCCCTAGGTTTGCTCAGCTTGGGATTGGCAAAGATGCAAAGATTGTAAAGATGCTTTGAGACAATGCTCCTTTGTAAAAAGCGCTATATAGATTAATTTAACTTGACTTGACCTACTTTTGTTGTGCTACGCTGCTCACAAACACTAGGTGAAATTTCATTTAGAAATATCATCATCATATTCCTCCCATTTTACATGTGAAGTTTACCCTGACTCTAAACTCACCCTTCCTAAGGTGCCCTGACCCAGTGGCCGCCAAATCATTTTGACCTTGCTCACCAGAAATCTGGTTTCGCCCCTGCAACGCGGAACCCCCGTGCGATTAGTTATTGGCATTTACCTGGGTAATTTGTCAGTGAGTTAATGGTGTGAAGGTGATAAATCTGTAAAGGTTATGGAAGTTACCGATGCGCTGAGGTAAGATGATGTTAACACACAGAGCCGGCAGTCACAGTCCTGACATGGCAACCCCTGGAGCAGGAAGGTTAGGAGGAACCGTTTATTAAGGAACACACACAAGCGCACATACATGTACACGTACACACGCACACACACGCACACACACACGCACACACACACACTTAAGCAGGGTCAAGAAGAAAGGAGAATGGATGGCAGGTTAGGTTTTATTTTAAAATAAGCTTTTATTTCGTTATCCTGTCGTCTCCTCGGTTTTACACAACGTTAAAAGTTCTTTAATTCATCTGTGAAATGAATGACAGGTTCGTTGTCACTGAAATAACCGTGTTTCTTAAGTATTTAAATAAAACGTCTTCAATAGATTTACTCTTATATTTGACATAATCTACATTACAACTTCAAAACAAAATGAGCATTAAAAGCTTAACAGACCTGAACAAAAAAATAAAAAATAAAATCAGTGCCTCCATAATGCAAAACAAACAAAAAAAGCAGTGTTTGATAAACCAGAGGAGAGAAGCAGGACATCATTCATTTCTTTAAAGGGAAAATATTATGTAGAATTCTGGGCTTGTGTGCAAACAGGCAACACAGTTATTTAACGGGCTGTCTGTAATAAATATAACTGTAGGATGTGGATTACAACGCAAGACCTGCAATGAAAGTTTTCCTAACTCTGCATGGTAGATTAAAGAAATGTTCATATGAAAGAAAATATTGTTTATCATTTATAATAAGCATTTCTGTTCATGCTTATGTGTATTGCAGTGGACCAGCTAAAGGAGCAGGCACTCAAAACGGGTCGTTCTAAAAAAAAAAAAAGCACATATGAGAAGGGAGCTGTGGGATGTATGAGACATTTCAGTAAGACTTAAGACGGAATAATATGTCCCCTTTAACAGGTCAGAAGCATGTTAAGAAAGCAATGCGGGTTAAGCTTTGGGATGTTCTTTGTTTCTGCAAACACATTTTAAATTTTTGTAAAATAGCAGGGCATGGGTCAAAACCTTTGGCACTTGGTTTAGCAGACTCTTTTTTTCACAGGCCAGAGTGAGTTCTGAGGTCTTTATTTGTAGTTCTATTGGGCCGTTTTCAGAGCTGGTGACTTCAGTTGGCAAATGATTTGGGAAAGGCGCGTCAACGGAGTCGCATCCAGACCATGAGATGAGGTCACTTCTGAGGTTGCCAGGTTTTTTCTCCCAAAAAAGAAAGAGTTGCCACAGTTGCGGTTGGCATACTGCTTTCACTGTCATCATTGTTTATATCTGTTCGTTTTCCACCTATCCTAACATTCCGTAGTCTTTCCCCTTTTCCAGAGCCGAACGTGTAGCTGCTTGCCTGGACACACCAGATCCTCATCAGATTTAGATCCATGACTCCCCTGCCTTAAAGCATTACAGGAAAGTCCCACTAGCCAGTGTTATGTGACAGGGCTAACTGAGCCACCCGCTTGTTTACATTTCGTCCCAAATCGCCTATTAAATCATAATTGGTTCCACAATAATGTAACAATGCTTTAAGAAAATGCTACATGTCACGGCAACACCAAGTCTAGTGCAGCATAGTTTTATAGCTACCGTAATTCTGCCGTACTTCACCTCATCTGAAAACGAATCGATTCCATGCTTATACACACATACAAGTCCAGTGCTAGCTCGGTTCTCTGTGTTAATTAGTTTCAGGAGGCTCAGAGCGATTTTTCCCCATAAGGACAATGGAAATTGAAGGAATCCGAGCCAGATCCCCAGAAAATCCCCACTGTATAAGCTATTCTATACACTGATGGAGCTCTTTTAGAACAAGTCGCATGGCTCGACTCATACAAGCTTAAGTTAAGGCAAACAAGCGACGAGAACCAAATTCGACAAGCTCCGAGGCCTTTGAGAACCGAGGTACCGCTGGATAATCAAGCTGAAGAGCTGCGGGGAATTTCGATTGATCAAGAGCTCAACACTCGTTCAGTCAACTCAGCGCTGAATTCGGCCCATTGCTAGGGGATTCCTTAGTCACTCCCTGATCCAAATCGAATTACAAATACCCCCCCCCTCAGTACTAGGGTAACGATTTGCTCTATTGCACACGGCTGCTGATCTGATCCATCCTGATCTCGTCTCCTACAGAGGACTGATAAACCCTGCTCATTACATGTTAAATACACGTCAAATACACACCTCATTCTACTCGTGTTTCCACACAGGCTGTTTCTGATCAGTTTCTGCCATTAGGGCTTGCTTGTGTGACGAAATACGTGTTTGTATTTCATATCATGTTACTGAAATGCCTCTCCATAGAAATGAACCAGATTCAGTAAGAAGTAGTCGAGCACGGCACCAGTATGGGACATGAAGATGGGATTCCTACATGACATCTGAGCAAACGTTTAAATCAGGACAGGGCTGCAACCCAAACGTAAGGTGCACAAAACCTTCCTATTTACATATGCACAGTAATTCAAGTGTCCAGTTTATAAAAAAAAGAAACATATATTAGCACAAATCAAAGCCTTATGGACAGCAAAAACATATTCACACGCCATAGCGCCCGTACGTATATACACACACACACATATATAGATATATTTATATGCATGTAAACATATCTACATATGCCTACATATATAAATATATACTTCATTTACATACATTATCATTATATCATTACATACATGTGTCGTATGTACATCATTTCAAGGAGGCAGCAGGTTTTTCTCTTTTTCTGTTCTCACAATCTCACACACACACACGCACACGCACACACACTCAATCAAGCAATCAAGCACCCATTCATTTGTACACCCTCAAACGCTCGCACAAACAAACATCTCGATCACCAGTCGGCATCCTCCTCTATGTAATAATCAGGTGTGGAAGTACCATCAAACAGGCCGGGGTCCAGAGACTTTCGCTGGGTTTTGCCCCGGGCAAACACTCGAGAGAGAGAGCCCAGACTCATCTTCTCCTTTTTTTTCTTACGCTTCTGGTCCTCGAGGTCCTCCATGGACTGGGTGGCCAGATGGAAAAGAAGCGGGAAAGGGGGGTGGTAACGGACACACGGAGCAAAATTAGTCAGTGGTTGCATGAAGTGCAGAAGCACAGTATCTCTTCAGAAACAGTGGTTCAGGATCTCAGCCTTGTTTGTGTGTATAACGTAATCATCCCCAGCAATTGGAGTGAATGATAAATACGTCCCCCCAACCCCCCATACTCAACAGTGCACACACTCAAACACTATATTACATGTGTCTCACAGAACAGCAGAGTGTAAATAAACCCTGTGAACACAACTACGGGTGTGCGCCGTTTAACGACCGCATTATGTGCTGTCAAACAGGTCGCTGACCGAAATGGAAGTTACCATAGTCTCTTTGTGCTACAAAGGGAATTTTCACAAACACAACTGTAAACCATACGTCAATATGTAGACATACAGCTAAAAAAACATGAGTGGAAGCCTAAACTGTTACACCCTGTTACGAAACCTTTGGTACAGACATTCACATTCATTACAGAAGATACAGTAATGTACTGTTACGACCCTGTCTCGGTTAAAGCCGTTACACTTTACTTTAGTTAGATGGAAGCTAAAAACGCATCAATAGCCAGGATTTGGAACAAAGCAGAAGATCAGCTGTATGAACCAGAGACTCAACGGCTGACTGAGAACCAGTTTATATAGTTCTAGGTTAGAGAGAATATACAGGTAGTGGAGAGACAAAGGAGTACTACTTACAATAGGACAGGTATATATACTAACATACAACATTTACAGCTTGATACAAATAAGAACCAAAATACAAATAACCAGAAAAGTCTCCAAAGACCTCAACCGTGTTAGAACAGTGTCTGGACTAAATGTCTCTTATACACACGAATCATAGACTTCTGCTATTAAACTCCCGCCTCTGCTTGTGGATCCGCAGCTTTGATTGCCTGTTTATGGCTGGAGTTTACAGGCAGACTTTAAGTTCCTATTATAGTATATTATAATTGTTAAGACGCTGGTGGTTAAATTGAGCTAATAGTCGTTAAATGGTGCTTAACTTTATAAATATCTAATGTAGTGGTACTTTCCATAGCGTCTTTGGTGTCGTCCTCATTAATTGCCCTTTAGAAAATTTACAGTTTATTGCAAGCACTCACACCCACACGCACACATACCCTCACCCGTACACACACCCAAACACCCTCACTCGTACACACACCCACACCGACGCGCACGCACACACACACACACACACACACACACACACACACACACACACACACACACACACACACACACACACACACACACACTACTTTAACCATTATCATCTAAGTCAGATAAGGAAATTTGGTCCTTTTTTTAAGTCTTGATCCTTCCAAGGTTTCCTCCTTATGATTTTTAGGGTTTATGATGTAGAGTTTTTTTTCCTTGCCACTGTCACACTGTTTGAGATAATACAAGATAATCTACACATGTAAAGCTGCTTTAAGACAATGCTCCATTGTAAAAAGATGAAATAACAGAATTAAATCTTTGTCTTTGACCTTATGGGATATGGAGATGGGAAGCTCACTCCTAAATTAATTTACCATTATACCATTAAACATATTGATACAGATTAATAAAAAAAAGAAAACAAAAAAAAACCCACAGTAGCTGCACCACAGTGTCGCCTTTTTCTACAAAAGGTAGGAAAGCCCTTAACAGCGTTCATGATTCAGTATTATCTGCTGTTCTGAGGCTGAAACCTGAAGTCCTGCTGCTGAACAGAGGAGTGTAATGAAGAAGAGATGAAGATATAGAAAGAAGTTGGGAGGGCTGATTACTTGGTCGAGGGTGCCAGGCAGCTCTTACATTGCAGAGGGAGTGAGTCCGGTGGCGAGGCGAGTTCATGTCGCTGGGCGTGGACGAGCGATCGCCGTCTGCTGCCGATGTGTCTGAGAGGATGGACGGCTGGCGCGAGTGGCACGGGCTGATCCTCAGTGCAGCTGGGTAAACAGACAGAAGGTGTTATTTACAGGTGTTGATTTGACTTGTAGCTTGGCGAGACCTGCTCTGTGTGCCACTCTTTTTAAAACTAGGGTAGTAAGATTGACTGCAGCAGTACCGGCTATGACAGGAATAAGCTCAGGACTTGTGGTACCCAGTGTTAGTGGCCCAATACTTACAGTCAATCTGAGTCTATTTTGGGATTTACGCACACAGGAACACGCACACTTGTGAGGAAGGAAAGCTCACATTACATGCGTTATATGAAGGTCGACGAGGACATCTGAGTAATATATAAAGCGGAGTGACGTGGGACACGAATAGTTCTGCCCGCCTTCTGCTTAATAAGGACGTTCGGAGGAGGTTCTGCAGCAATAATGATCTGTGACTCGTTAGGTACAGCAGCCACAACGAGAGTAAACTGCTAAATTACAGTCAGGCAGTAAATTATTTGCACCTGTCCTTAATGTTTAGTGCTCTGTTTCCCATTATAACGTATACAGTGAGCATCTGAAAAGCTGAACTTTTAGACCTGCACTTTGGTTGGCATGGACTGTTTTGTCCAGGATTAGTCTTTATGTGCCCCCAATAATAAACAGGGTTGAGGTCAGGAGACCATTTAGGAATGTCCTTGATAATTACTTTTTTTGTCCTTAGGTAGTTGCTCTATCCTGCTACATTATTAACCTTTTACACAAAAGTCCAAACAAGCACTTTCAATGGTGGCCTCAGACTTTCGGCCCCTGCTGTATGCTCATACCTTTGTAACACCAGCAATCATTTTAGTAGGGTAACAGACATGCATGTGGAGAGCATACACTGGAGAACAGCCTGTTCACTGAGTGCTAAACGAAGCCGTTACTGCTGACTACAACCTGCACATCAATCAAAACATCGGCTATATGACTACAGATCAGCAGATGGGTCGTTAATGTGCAATTTTCTGCAGAGCTTTTGCTCATAACTTTGGCTGATGGCATATGTGGGCATCTAAGACTATGAATGCCTGTGTGTGTGTGTGTGTGTGTGTGTGTGTGCGTGTGCGTGTGATGTACCTTGCCTGTCTGCAGGGTGAGCATGGTACAGGGTCTGTTGACTCTGCCTGATTGCTGCAGTCAGGGGAAGCTCGGCCTGCATTACCCACTCCTGGCTCCCATTCATCACTGGCTCCGAGGGCATGGCCACCGAGTGGCGCTTCGGCACATCCTTTGTCAGGGTGGCCAGAGACTGCTTTGCCTAAAGGAGCAAACAAGCAGGCACGCGCATACACACACACACAGACACACACAGACGCACACAGACAGACACACACACACACACACACACACACACACACACACACACACACACACATAGACACAGACACACACACAAACACACCTTCATATACAGATTTAAGACGGACTAAACAATATTACAGCACGTGCTTTGTATGTATGTAGAGTGGTGGAACTGAGTGTGTGGAGTTTGCATGACCTCCCTCTGGCTGTCGACTCTACATTTGGTGGGTGTCAGAAGAATATTACGGTACAGAGAACATAATGCTTTTGACATGTCATTTTAAAAAACAAAAGAAAATTTTAATCCCCCACTCTAAAACAACACTCTAGAGAAATACAGTACTGTGCAAAAGAATATTAAAGAAAGGGTTTTAAACGTGGATCCGTCACCCTCTAAACTTTATTCAAGTCTTTGTGAGCTTCTTCATACTGTAGAAGGGTCAACTTGGCATCTCGATGAAGCTACTGGAGCTGCTATTACTCAAGTGTAAGGGGAGGTCACACTAAATACTCACCACTGTAGCCTAAAGGTGATCTAAGCTTTGACCTCAGCCTTTCATTAGCCTGGAATGCCAGGTGAGAGCCAGATCTTATTACCAGCAGAGACTGGTTTTACCATTGCTCTTTTGGCTGAATGGAAGAAATCATGTTTCAAAGTCAACGGAATGTCTTCTTAGACTATGGCGTTGTTTTAATGTTTTGGAACGAGGCTTTTGCTATACAGCGTGAAAACTACATTGAAGACATAAAACACAGCCACACCACAGAACAGTTAACTTGGTCCAATCCATAAAATAGTCCATCCATCCAGTATCTTGAGCTTAATTCAGACGGGATCACAAGCTAGCTCTGGGCGCAAGGGCAGGGACAACCATAGACGGGCCGCCAATTCATCGTAGGGCACACACACAGTCACACACTGAGGGCCACTTTAAAGACACCAGTTAACCTAACACACATGACTTGTGGGATAAAACTGGAGTTCCCAGAGTAAACCTACACAGACGTGGGGAGGACATGCAGCCATACAGGCCGCTCCATCCTGGACTTGAACCAGGGACCGTCTTGCTGTGAGGAAGTGGTGCTACCCACTGAGTCACTGTGCTGGCCCTAATTAATAGCACTGTTTATAATTATGCTCCCTAACCGGTCACCAGTCGTGAGTTGGACTGAAAAGCACCTTAATTGCGCATCACGATGTATCAGATGACTCAGCAGCTAAAATCTGTACACTTCTAATCTGAATGTGAGCTTGGCATGAATATTAATGCCCTGCAGGAGGGGTGGCCACACACAGCAAAGCCCAGTCAAGTATGTCATTAGGCAAATGAAAAAAGTAATAAGGTTTCTACTGCACTGTGAACAGCCCAATCCTGCTCTGCGTGGCAGCAAGACTGTTTTGACTGTTCATCATGTGATCAGTCGTTTAGCAGAGTGAGGACCCATCTGGACGCCTGAGGGCATCTCATCTCATCTCTTCTCTGCCGTCTTTCTTATCAACGCTACAGAGACTATGAAGCGTAAGCACTTGTCTCTCTATGGGGGATTCTGAAAAGCTAGCAACGTGCTCTGATACCAGGATTAGACAAACAGCTTACCCGACAGCGCGTCTAGAGACGGAGTGTACAATGACTCACCATGGTGAGCTCGGCCTCCAGCTCTTTGATTCGGTTCTCCTTCATGTCGATTTGCGATCGCAGGAGGCCCGCGTGTTCGGTCGCCTCTTTGGTCTGCCTGCGCAGGTCCCACTTCTCCCTCTCCAGCATGTCCTTCTCCTTCGCCAGAGCCTTGACCGCGTCCTCGCTCTCCTAAAGGGGCGCACAAGCAGAGCGTACTTATGAGGCCGTGACATATTCACATAGTCGACATCCACGAGTCCCAACCTGTGGTCCAATCATCACAGGGAGGGTTAGCAACTGTGGCTCCTCTAAGAAGTTTGTTAAATTATACTGCTCACCAAAGTGGGTGGATATTTCAAAATGAATACAAAAAAGATCCCACAAGAACTGCTGGATAATTTGATCCTGTTCATGCCCCATCACTGTCAGTGTGTTTTGGCTGTCTTGGTTAACCACTCCCATCCAGTTTGACATGTTTCTGTTCATCTGTAAATATCATTAAGTCACTTGCTACTCAATCACCATAATTGAGTTTGTTTCTCATTTGCGTAACTGAACAACTTTTTTTGACTTTTCATTTGCTTTTCTGATGATCTCATTTAATTAAATAAAATCAAGTTTAATTTTTTTAATCGCTTCATATTCATTATTAAATATCCCCTCGTTTTTGCGAGCAGTGTACAATTTACACGTGTCAAATAAAATTCAAATAACACATTTAATGGAAAAAATCTGTATTTAAAATAATATTTAGGATATAGTTATTAGCCTTATATACTTGTAGGGGGTGATCCAAGGACAAACGGATTAAGCACATACTCTCTACATATTCTTGCTCAATTTGGGATTGGCCTCTTTAAATAATATAATATTGTAAAGCTGCTTTGAGACAATGTACCATTGTAAAAAACGCTATAGAAATAAATTTGACTTTGACTCTACATATTCATCGTTCATACTTTTACTTCTTGTCACCAAAGTTGCAGCGAGATCAGAGATGGTAAGGAAAAGTACCCAAAGAAATACGCTCCAGCTTAGTGTGAAATAGTCAAGTAAAACAAAAATGTAAATCATATACATGATTTATATCAAGAATGTTATAATAACAAGGTTTAATAAGAGCTGACCTTTCTGTGCTGGTCGTAGTTCCTGATGAAGTCTCGGAGCTGTTCCTCACGGCTCTCTAGTGTAGTGTACAGCTGCTGCATCTGGTTTACCAAGTCAGCCTTCTCCGCTTTTAACCTCTTACGGTCACACTTCATAGCTGCACACACCGCAAACACACATTTTCTTGTCAGTGTATATCAAATATCTCATTGTAATCATCCCCTTTCGTTCATTAAATGCTAACAGACACTCACTGAAGTCTATTCCCCTGTGTGTTCTATATCCACTGCTTCAGTCGATGTCTTTCTGATGACCATTTGACCTCTCAAAAAGGCCTGAACCTTGGAACCGATTGTGAGTAAGACTTATTTCCAATATTTATGATGTACAAAGATAAGATATGTGAAGCACTTTTGTAACAATCAAATAACTGCAGCTTCTCTAGAGAGCGATAGGAAGCATAAGTGATATGGATTTCCCCTGTTATCCCATATGCCATATTTCAATACAAAAACAAAAGTGTTAAATTCGCCAAGCGTTATCAAAAGACTACAAAGCGCAGTTCATCATTCAGCCTCCAGGGTGCACTATAACCCAAAGCTAAAAAGCTTCTACATCCGTTCACGAGTGTCAATCACCTCCAGCAGCACTAAGAATTACTGACTGAAGTAAAAGCTGAAAAGCAGTTTTACCCACTTTTATAATATTATATATCAATTCATTATATTAATGTATACAGACATCCCTAGTTGCAAAAATTAATTTCAGGGAGACCACCCCCCTTGCTATTTCAGAGTCTGGGAACATTTTTCCTAAATAACCTGCCTGTGTGCCTACACACATTAAACGGGAAGTGATGGTCCACAATAAAAGATGTGAAATCCACCTCAGCTGTGGAACCTTCTCCATTAGACTTGTAGTTTTAGAGTTTTAGATTAGAGTTTTTCTGAGGAGAAGAACTGAGATATATTGGAGCAGACTTCCCTGCACTTTGCCTCTCTAACATGCTGTGGTCCCTAAGCTATATAAAAGCATAAGATATACTTTTCTTGCTTTGTCTTTTATTTATTAATTTTATAGTCTTTATTCAGCAGGCTACACCAATCGATTGTGACAAACAATAAAATTCCGATATTTACCTTCTATGTAAGCTCAACTAGACTTACAGTCCAATGAGTTTGCTCTAGCTAATATATATATACAGTATATGTCACATTAACTCACCTCAACGTGCCTACTGCAATCATTTTAATCCCCAGCTAAAATCACTATTACAAACTGTACAGCGGATAAGACTTTCATTGTGTTTTACTTTTACCAGACATGGATATACTTTAGAGTAGGTAAAATTAGTTTTATATTTCCTCGTTTTGGGAGGTCCTGCCTCCTCCATGATGCTCCTTCTCACTGAATGCATCCCGTCCAGGAGGGGGAAAAGCGCTGCCCGCCCACACTAAACAATGATTGGCTGACTCACAGATTCTTTACAGAAAACAGGCCAATCAGAGAGGCTGCATACGCTTCATGAATATGCACACGAGGGGAGCATGTTTCTCTCCCTCTCACTCTCTTTCCCACACCCGAATTGGGGGGAGAAAGTCTGGTCAGCTGTGTGCGGGTTTGTGTTCACTCGGGTCCCTAGTTCTAGATTCCGGGACATTTTATCTGACTTGCAGGCATCAAGGAGGCATTATTGATATATGGTAAACTCCCGCAACTTCCGGGGGACTTGGTATGTCTGTGTATAGAACTCAAGGGACAAAGCAGAAGTTGCTACAGCTCTGCTGTGACCACTGTGTAGTAAATAAATCTTTTAAGAGGCAGATCCATCACTGGGACAGAGAAGGTCGAAGCAGGAGGATGAGCTTCCTCTGCTGGTACTTTATTTTAAGTGTCAGCTATTTTTTTTCTACCACAAAAAGTACCGCACTCCCTTCAAGAGTCACCATGCTAGTTCAAACACACACACACACACACACACACACACTATACATACTATACACACCACTGAGAAAAGCACAGGACACTAGGAGCTATACAATCGTGGGATGATTCGTATATGCAGTAAGTACAGCAAATTGGGGAACAAAGCTGTAAAGGTCACTGTGGGTTTTAATTGAGACAATCACTCGGAAGCTTTTTGGTTCATTTTGAGACTGGGCCCTGTTTAATATCTCGACTGGAGAGCTTGTAAAACACTATATGTAATATGGGAAGTCCATTCCTTTAATAAACACATAATTGTTACTGGTAATAGCCAGACCTAGCACTTACTAGCAGTAACTGCTAAAATATAGCAACTGTAGCTTCTTAAATGCAAATCTTATCACCTATCAGCTGCAACATGAGAAAGTCACTTGTAATTGGGAATGAGTCAGATCTGCCACGTAGAGAAGTCACACCTGTCACATTCTTAACTGACGTAGTCAAATGTTCATAAAGTCAAATGTTCATAAAAGAAATAAACAGCTACAAATCTGGCTCGTCAAATCTTAAATGACCTGCTTTCCCTACTAGAGCCCTTTCCTGTTCTGTCGTACATTACGGTTTCGACAGTAAGAATGCATTTGGAACTGAGCCACCGGGAGTGGTTACTACAGTAGTGATGCATGCTTGGTAGAACCTGTGAAACAACCTGTGTGCTACCTTTACTGTGGCTGTCAGTAAGGGTGTTAAATGTCACTCCCCATTTAAGCAGAAGAGGATTGTGTCCAGGGGCAACTTCCACTTTCAGGCTAAACCAAAGTAAAAATTGAGGTTCCAGAGTTAAATCTCTCATGAAGCTTGACTCACAATAGCACATTAAACCGGGGAAATGAGCCACTTAAACTGAACAAAACTAACAGACTGGGATTTTACCATCCACATACAGTAGAGCCATATATCTGCACGCTTCGATACACTTGCAAATTAAGTTACTTCCATCACATTACGGCCTTTGGCACACCCAAATGTCATCACTCATCATCGCAAATCCTGATCATTTGCTGTTTTTTGCACGATGGATCGAGACATTCGCAGCACTGTACACTCGCAGGTATTTCTAGTCCGATAGTCCTCGGCAACGCCATCTGCTGGAGCCTGAATTTGCTCATTTACTTAAACATGCAAAAATAACGATTGTTTTGTCTGGGTTAATATAATATCAGATAATTTAATTATATAATAAAAATTTAAAACAAATTGCTACATTATTTGATTACATCTCCTTTCGAAATTTGTAAAAGAAATTGGTTTTAATTACAAAAATAAGCGAATCAAAGCAAGAGGTTTGGATCCAAACCAACAAGCTATAGGATTATGTTTACAAATATTAGTTTATAAAAGGTAAAGAAATGCAATTTAAAGTTTTTCTTAACCAAGAAAAGAACTACTGTTCCCATGATGCACCTCTGTTGTGTATTTTGTATAGAATTCATGTTTCTACTTCTGCCGCAATACCTAGCCCCCCTGGACATGAATAACAGAAACGTGGATGAGAAAAGCAGATGTAGACACAGACATGGCGATCTTGCCCGTTGGCTGCCCTGAGGAACTGACTTACAGACAAACCTCACTTTGAAAAGAAGCAGGATATGAACCAGGGAGGCTCAGTGTTGGCCCTACCAGCCACTTTGGTTTGTACCTGTCCCATCAGGCAGTCATACTGACCCGTATGGGTGTACAGAGCCAAATTTGCGACATAATGCAATGACAATTAATTAGTACATAGCTTCAGTCAGACATGACTCTAGTTATAGGTGTTTTAGGTGGTTTTTACGGTTACTTCATTTTTTGAAGTTTCTATTAAAAACAAAGATTCAAACGTGTTATTCTATAAACCATTTTGGCTAAGACTAATAATAGACACAGTCTGATCAGTCCCTACAGTTCCTTTGAAGCCACATGCTGTTTTTTCCTGCTTCTCCTGTCCAGATAAGATTATCTCAGCTACAGATTTTCACTCATATGAAGTTTCAGCTTGAAGATGAGTAATCTCTCTGTCAGCGGCTCATCTAAAGAACCTCACCCGTGAGATCTTTATCAGGCATACTTCTCCAACCTGTCGTTCCCCTCTAGGGATTTGCAATCAACCACTAAACCTGTTCCCGCTGCTCGGGTGAGAGAGAAAATCTAAACGAAGTAGATCTACATCTGGCGTTATAGGTGGAATTGGCCGAGTGGGGGTTTATCTGATATGGATAAATTCTGCACGGGTCAGTTACCTGTTACCTGTAAATAAGCTGATAGTGTGACATTGGTGAATGATTTAATAGCTCCAAATTTCCAATTCACAGAAAAAACATGTAGTCCTGATGAAATTATCCATAACATTGATGAACTTCACACTTTAATCCAATAACTGGAAAGCCTTGGCCTATGGATATCGAGAACCCCTATCGACCAAGGAGGAGCCATTTCTTGAAGACATTTCCAGCACAGGCAATGCACCTTTTAAACGCTTTAAACCTTTAGGAAGCTAAATCCAGCGTGGCGCGTCTAGTATTAAATCACAGAACTCAAATAAGTGATGCTCTATTGTAATTAGCATTGTTAAAACATAGATCGTGAAAGTGAGCGGACGCTGATCCGATGGTCGTTAAGCAAATGAACCACACTAAAACTGTGTGCTTTTAATCCCATTTTCCCCTAAACGCCCATGCTGACATGGACTGATTGGTAATGCCACATGTCCTGAGTACAACAGGAGTATTTTGGAGTGGTTCAGACTTGCACTCCATGCTCCCATCAATAAGGCTTTCAAAGGTCAAAAGGTTAATTCAAATGATAAGGCAACACAGCGACCTTTAAAGAAACGAGAACAGGGGCGCTTACTAAAGCATAGCTCAGCGTCTCTGACACTGCACTCCGCATAGCAATGCGTTTTTAATTATTGGGCTGATCCAACCCCATGCAGGCTCTGCTCAGACCTTGCAAGGCCTCTTTGGCGCGGTCCAGCTCGTGCTCCTTCTCGGCCAGTTGCACGCGGAGCTCGGCAGCGGACAGCGCGTTGGCCGAGCAACCCTGCGTCTCCTCTAGGTCC
>JAVSBV010157713.1:0-14774 GCA_033117975.1 Parotocinclus spilosoma
AATTCAATAAAACAACAGTGTCACAGTTAAATGGCCTAAATGGGCCTTTTGGAAAGCTCAGCTGAGCAAATTTTTTTACAGGTAACGAGTTCTGTGATTAGTCTAACGAGTAGGACAGGTGCGGTGAACACCTGATTTGCTTTCTGCACAAAAAATGCATTCAAAGAATTTCATGATTGCACTATTTCAAATTATTCTAATTCGTTGACCAGCACCTGTATATTATAAGTAATGCAATCCAATTAGTAGTGGCAATTTGTAAAGAAAAGCCTTGGTCAAGATTAATGAATTAAGTATTCGACAGATTATGGCATTCATTGATTTAAAGTACAATTATTACAAAAAATTTGAGAATGTTTCAAAATAAATATGAAGAGGATCCAACTAGAACTGTTGGGCAATCTGATCCTGTCCATTCCCCATTGGTAGTCTTGGGTGACCATACACCCTACTGAACAGCCAATGTTTGGCACTCTCGTCCAGTTTGCCATGCTTCTGTTCTTCTCCATTAATATTTTGCTTGCTACTTAGTCACGATTATTGAGTTTGCATCTCATTTGTGTAATCAAGCAAATTCCAGCCAAATAAATAACCAGTTATTAAACCCAGAATTAAAGGGAAGTTGCTGAAATAACTAAGTCTGCCTTCAGAATTTTTTTTCTCATTGTCATTGCATTCACACTGTAAAATATAAAACACCAAATTCTATGTGTGTCACTCTCCAAACTGGTGGCATAGATAGCATGTACAAGTATAGTGTTTGTTATGTAACTACTTTACCGGTCATGTGCTCTCTGGCCTGTTAGCTCACGTTTGGACAAGAGATTGAACTTCTTTTTCATATAGTCGATTCCAGACGCTTATTCAGACCAAATCCTAAAGTACCGAAACAAATGCTATTTTATTTTATTCGCTTTATTAATTTTATTCCCTTATTTGGACAAACATTAATCGGACCAAAGAATGTGTACAGTATGTAATATCTGTGAAGAAACTCTTAGTCTCTGGTATCACACTGGTTAAGTTCTTCAAATCTTGACTGGAATTTAGTAAGAACTTGTTGTGTACAGTATTATGCTTCGCATGCTGAGTACCTATACATTGTGTTGTAGATCGTTTAGAAAAACAAATTTCTTTTTCAATGAACAAAGTTCGTAAGCGACAGTAGTTCTTGTTTGTACGTTCGTTATATGTGTAAATCGCACATTAAAGTTTCAATAAACATTTAATATGTTATATAGCACGTCCCGTCTCGTAACATAGAACATGTTCGTTTAATCGAACCAGCCGGCTATTAGGACCAAAACGCGTCCCGATGTGGTCCGATTAACCGGAATCGACTGTATGACTTTGTTTCTGTAAGGTTGTTTAATTTCAGACACTTCTTCCAACATTGGCAGAAACCATAGCACCTATTAAATACTCCAGATTCATGCTGGAATTCATTCATGTTGTGGTCTTAAACCTTTTGATGTCAATAAGTGTTGAGGGTGACTGAAGTAAAAGCCACATCAAAGTAGCATGTCTCCAAAAACGTTTAAGATTGGCTTTGAAACCATACACAAATGGAGTCTGAATTCAAATGGGAAAAAGCATGTGGTTTTTAGTCACTCAGACCTGCACAATCTTTCCAGCTCAAATCCGATTCGAGCTGGCAGTCTAACCTTAGCCCACAAGTGGCTCCGTAGATAAATAAAACTAACCTGAGAGGCTTAGTATAGGAAAGAAATGCTCTGGTCCCAAATACTACGCCTTTCCTGCAGGTTATAAAGTTGTGTTGCAGTTTACTGGTTTATAGGTAAAGTTGTTAGTTGCTGTTTGTATTCCAATGTTTCACATCCCATTGAGCAAGGGAAAATATCTGCATAAATAAGATTTTAAATATCAATTGATTTTAACAGAACAGCTTAAGGCAAGTTAAAAAAAATCAAACAAATGAGAAACAGATCTCATTTTTCTAACAAATGGCATGTGAATGTCAGATCAGGTGTTCTCAGTTCATGGTGTGACAATCAGGAGTGGGTGACTCAGTTGTTGATGCTCATAATCATATCTCAAGAGAAAATCATATCTAAAACATCTGGACTCCACAAATCCACAGTCAAACACAAATTGTATAAACTGAGAAAAGTGCAAGAACCACTACTACTCAGCAACAACAAAGAAAATGTCAAGAGCAAGGCACGCAATAGTCTGAAAGGTCACAAAAGAAAAGAAAATGCTTCGGATTGACTAAAAGTCAGACTAGATACTGAATCAAAGGTTCACATACTTTCACGGTTACACATACCAATGACATACATGAAATATTGGATACTTTTCTTATTAAATATATGGCACAGTATAATATTTTTGTCTCATTTGTTTGGTTAGGTTGTCTTTAGCTACCTTTAGGGAAAATCTAATAACGTTTTAAATCTCATTTAGAGATTAGGAGAGAAAAAACAGAGAATCCTAAAAGGTACACAAACTTTCAAACACCACTGTATATGCAATGCTCACAAAATAAAGGAATATTCTATTACAGGAAACCCCACATTTAAATGTTCCCTAAATGTTGGAGCAGTGTAGTTCAATAAGTAAAAATGCAATTTAAAAATAAGGAAACATTTATGTTTATGTTAATGAAACATTTACATAATAGACAACTACACAGCAGTAATCTCACAATGGACTATTATTTATTATTCTGCTTCCAGGCAAGAATAAACAGCACGAGTTGATTAGCATTATGGTCGTGTCATACGTGAAAACTGTTTGGTTTATTTAAAAATGTCAAAATACTTAGAGATACGTAGGTTTCATTAATTATTGGAGTAATTATGTGCACTAGAAGCCTACAGCTTGCAATTTGACAGCACTGAAAGGTTATGTGAGGTGTAAATACACTGCTCACACAAATTAGGGGATATTTCATTTTGAAATATACCCCAATTTCGGGAGCAGTATATCACTATGATCTTGTCTGACTAGATACATTTATTTTATTTATTTACATTTAACATCTGAGCCACCCAAGGAGGATGGGTCCCTCTTTAAGTCATGGTCCTCCCAAGGTGTCTTCCTTATAATGTTTATGTGGTTTATCTTAATTTGGGATTTGGGAAATAATAATACATTTTTAAAAATACAGCGTTTTCTCATCACTTCGCGAACTCGGTGCATCGCGGGTTTTCAAAAAATATTAATGGAAAAAATATATAGCGGATTTTCGCTGTTTCGTGGGCTTTTGCGGAAACTTTTACATTTAAATAATATATAGATAAAATATTAATTATACTAATAAAGGAATGATATAAATGATAAAATATTCGAATTTACAGTAAATAGCTGTTGTATCTACTCAATGTGTAGGATATGACGTGCTGTAAGCTCAGTACGGACGGAGCATGTGTGATACGAGAGGAATGTAGAGTGTGTTAAGTAAAGAGAACGTTCTATTACTTCAGCGTGTTTCTTGATTATTCAACAGTTAAAAACACTACAATAGTGTATTTACTCAGCGGATGAATACTAGAGTAAGTATGAAGTAAGACTAGAGCATTGCCCACCTGAGTCGCTACTTGCCACCATGACAAGTTTTTATCTGCGGTTTTGTGGTCGCTGTTTGCAAAAGTTTCATTATAGACTGAATTCATTCAAGCCCTATGATGCCACCCAAACGTTCTGCAAGTTCTACGGCTGAAATATTGTAGAAATACTTAAATAAATATAGTGTCCCTACTTTACAGATTGTCATTTATCGCGGGTGGTCCTGGAACGTAACCCTCACAGTAAACGAGGGAACACTGTACTCATGAACTGGGTGTATTTCAAGGATAATTTGTATAATACTGTATATGAACATGTATTGAAGATTTTGGGCGAGGTGTACTTAGGTTTCTTTCGTACAGTTTCAGAGTTTAACCATTATTCTGAATGATTTGCAATTAATACAGTCTTACAAGTGAGTCCAAGCAGTTGAGGGTTCTTAGTCTTGCCCAAAGACTTAACAGTCTGAGTTGGGAGTGCTGGGATTTGAACCCTCAACATTTTGGTCATTACTTCAATACCCTAATTGAATCAGCTGCCATCCCACATTAGCCTTGTACCACCAAATATTGCTCAGCGTGTGCGAAAAAGTCATGGTAATCTGATATTTTGCAGCACAAATTCTTTAAGCATGTTATGTGACAAATACTTCAACACAGATATTGTCTGTAATTCTTTTTGGTTTCCATTTTGTGTGCACCTGTATGTAGCTGCTGGAGGTGCGTATGCAGTGTGAGCTGAATAATGTAGACTCTCCAGACTGTGGAGATCAGGCATCTGCTGTGTCCACTCCGGGAGCTTCATCGAGCCCTCAGTCAAGCGCACCACACACACATTTCTCCACCAGCAGCAACAACTCCACTGACGGCCTGCGTGATAACGTGCCCTGTCTCAAGTAATTGTTCTTAGCTTGTACTGGCAGCTACTGATTTGAATTTTATGATAGTGCTTTAGCTCTTGTGTGGTTTTGTTTTAGTATGTGGCTGTCTCAATGGATGTTTCAGGGTTAGAAGTACTCCACTTAAACAATCTCCAGGCTACCAAGTGGAACTGGTCATTCAGCTGGTTTGGGTTAGTGGGGAGCCACCACAGCAGATCACCAGCCTGGCTTTGAACTCTGCTTATGGACTGTAAGCCCATGCACACAAAATGCACATCCTTTCTATATGCAGCACACCCTGTGTCTCTTACTTAAAAAAAAAACCTTTAAAGTCTTAACATGCTGCTCTATTTCCAACTGAACCTCTTGCACCACAGAGTGGTTTTTGGTAATGGGAACGGGCTGGCAGTTGTGGATTACCTTCAAAAGTCTCTGCTGCTCAATGTGAGCATAGTGGACCTGTATGGATCCTCAGATCCACACCAAAGACAACCGCGTTCACCCCGAAAAACCAGACAGCCCTCAGGTGGTAAGCAAAGTGTTAATAATATCTGTATTTGTATATGCATGTAGTCATATTCATATCTTGTCTGTTTTCCTTGTTTGTGTTTTTTTTTTTTTTTTTTATCTTTTCCAAACTTTTAAATGTTTTTCTTACTAAGTTTGACATCGTAGTCCCTGTGAAACCACAATAGTCATTAACTATTGAATTCTGTTTTCCTGCATTTGGCCCTATGGATTCTGTGGAAATGTTTTCTATTTTCCGTTTTCAGATTTTTTCGGTTTATATACATGATTTGGACTTTTGCCATTTCTGCTATTACATTAAGTTAGAACTGTTGGTGCTGGTAAAAGACTTTTACAGTTAATTTACTTTCCTAACATCTTCTCTTGCTGCATCGCATTTCAATATTACTTCTCTACTACATGTAAGAGACCTTGTAATTAAAATAATTATTTTATTAGGAACTTTTATAAGAAACACCATGTGAAAACTGTGATGCCATGTTCCTGATGGAGTGTTTTAGTTTGTTAAACGGAAAGCTGCAAAGCATACAAGGAAGTGCCTGTGATAGTTTAACACTCTTACCCATTCTGTTCCCTATAGACTGAAAGAAAGTATAAAACAATGATTTGGTATCCATATTAGATATAACTATGGCCTTTAAATGTATGTTAATGGATTGTTAAAGTGTTAAGTTTGACAACATTGAATTGCATATTCATTTTAAGCAGCAGCATTCACATCACTTCCCTAAAAGGAGTATGATAGTAAAAGCTTAATATATCCCTGCGGTTATACTCGGTACTCCATCTACAGCCCGTACTGTAGCTGACATTAACATTTTTTAATAAACCTTGAGTTCCCTAAGACTGATTACTACTACTACTACTACTACTACTACTACTACTACTACTACTACTACTACTACTACTATATATGCATTGCTCACAAAAAATTAGGGGATATTTTTAAATTAATAGAGAATCCCAAGAACTGCTGGACACTCTGATTCTGTCCATACTGTGTGTTTTGGTAGTCTTGGGTAAACATACACCCTACTGAACAGTCAATGTGGGGCACTCTAGTCCAGTTTAACATGTTTCTGTTTACCCCCATGAATATGTCACTTGCTACTTAATCACAGTAATTGAGTTTGCATTTCATTTGCGTGATCGAACACCTTTCTTTGACTTTATATTTGATTTTTTTTTTGTGATCCTGTTTAATGAAATAAAACCATATGCTTTTGTTAATTGCTTCATATTCATTACATTTAGACCAGTATTCTTCAGGATGAAAAACTGTCCTCTGTAAGCTTATATACATTATGAGCCAAATTTTCTTTGCTTACCATTGGGTGATCCACAAAAGATTACTTTATCCAGATCCAGATAAGTAGTAGGAAAGTATCCTAGTTCTGCACAGTGCTTTGTTGTCATGTATCAGTCCCAGATTCTATAGGGCCATGTCTGCAGTGATTTAATACCTTAATAATATAATTTGTGGTATACACAAACTAGTTCTGGCATTGGCACATTTGGCTATGGGTTTACAGGGTGGTTTTAACAGTTCTTATGATTTCCTGTGACTGTTTTGTCTCAACTTTTGCATTGCTGATCTCTTTCTGTGGTTTTGTAAAGAACATCTACATAGGAAGTCTTGCATGTCCGGCCTCTCTAGCTTTTATTCTGAATCTGTGAAAAAACTGCGCACTTCCTATCTCAGTAAGTTCATCCAGCATCCCTGTTTCTTTATATTTCTCTCTGCCTTTGTCCTCCCCTTTTCCTCTATGGTGGCTGCTTTTATCATAAAGCTTTTTATTGTAGTGACCATCTAACTGTACGTTCTAAATCATCACAATTTACTTGTCAAGCCTTGATTGCACTATAACACATTTTCTTTTATCAGCTCTCTGTGATGGCCATGATGGATCTGCTGCCTCAGAGGACCGGTGCAAGTCACCTACATCAGGTAGTGTTTTCCACTGTATGACTTCTACAGCTGCGTTTAAAAATAGATAGTGCTGTGCTACTTTATGGGCTGTATCTAAGAGTTTTTACAATGGATTTCACATAAAGTGCATTTCCACACTTTGTACCTGTTATTGACGTGACCATACAGTAGACATAATCGTATTTTATGTTGCTATGTAGGCTCTAACTCTTCCTGCCATTGTGTTGAAGACAGCAAACAAAATTTCCTTGAAAGGGGTATGATACTGAGCTTTGCTTTACCATTTTACTTAATGTTGTATCGATTATTTCATGGCTACTCTGTACTGACATTTGTTTTTAAAACGTTTTACAGTGAAGTCGAAAAGCAGACTGATATCAAAGAGTGTTGCCAATGACTTTGGTACTGTATGATGACGTTTGCTTTTTATTCCTCCCTGTGAATGCATTGGGTTTTAACTTTGGGCGTCCCATCAGAAAAAAAAACACTTGTGCCAATTAGTAAATAATCATTACATTCGTGTGTATACAAATCTTTAAAAAGATTTTTCATTGATGTGTGATAATTACAGGCTTTTTGATTATTGGTATTGTTTTGCATGGCAGTTTGGTGTCTGTAATACCCGTCTAATGGCTAAAATTAATCCACCTTATTATTTCTTTCTCTAGCACATTTAATTCCTTCACAGACTGCTGGGTTTCCAACAATGGTCCTTTACTAACTGCTTTCTCTTGGCTTCCTGATGGTTTCCCTATGATTAATCTTGTTTAACATTACAGGCCACGTGCACAGGATGCTGGTGCATTGTAGGGGTAACATAAATAAAGGCTACTTACAATTTCAAAGTATTACTCAGCACAATTTCTATCCTGTATCTCCATAATCTTGTACACAAATCAATTACACTGAAGTTCTCTTACAGTTTATTAAGGCATCTGACATTCTGCTTGGATGGTGCTGGTTCACACTATAACTAATCCCTTCATGCATGGTCTAATTACAGAATGTGACTTAATATGAACAAATAGACATCTCTCCAAGGCTGCAGGAGAGTTTGTGGCTGGCTCTGCAGCATGTTTTGTCTGTTCCAAGTGGTTTCTCAGTGATGTAGTTCCTTAGCTAAACAGAAAAAGAAACAAAATAGGTGAAAGAGTTTTTTTTATTGCAGTTGTTTAATTAGATATTTACTGCATTTACAAGCACTTAATAATCAAACCATAACCAGATTCTGCAGTTATCTGATTATTCATGTGGTCATGTGTACAGTATTCTCCAATCTAGAAATCAGATTAGGAAATATGATATTTAAATATGATATATACCTGGATTTTATCCCAGTTCTCAGACATTTGTGATTGAATTGCTCTGATTTCAATCTGTTTCTCAGTCTGTGCATGCACGTACACATGACCATGGCTGTGCCAGAAGTGATTATTTGCAAGTTGCCACTTATTGTAAGCAACTGTTGGCCTAATTTCTATTAAATGCTTACAGATGGACTGCTCACAAAAATTAGGGGATATTTCATTATTTTTGTGAGCAGTATATTTGGTAACCTGGTTGCTGGTTGCAGTACAGGTGCACTCTGACTTGCAGTCAGATATGTTTAAAAAAAAAACAACAACAAAAAACAAAACAAAAAAAACAACCCGTTAAACCAAGGAGTTTTAATGTACTGTGTGCGCATGTGTATATATGTATGTATGTATGTCTGTCTTATACTAGCCCGCTTTATATGCTTAAAACACTTCAATTAACCTATTGCCTGTTTTTACTTTAGAAATTGTTTAATATATTCTTTAATATATTAAGTAAAAACTAAATAAAAAAATGATTAGTCCCTTAGCACTGCTGCTGCCTGGGTGCTTAAACCCTGTGGGATCTGGCAACCCTGAAATTAATATAATAATAATTATTAAAATAAACCAGTCATTATCAAAATAATAATAAATTAGTTAGAAATTATTATTATTATTATTATTGGCTGGTTGTAAAATAGAAATTCTTTTATTTGCCTTATCTGATTACCCAAGTGCATGTAAACATGTACATGTAAAAATTAATTGGATTACTGACAAAATCTGATTTTCTGCAGTCATAAAATTATTAAATGACTGTAAATGCACTTTTATTTTATTTTCTTAGTTGTACACAAACTACTAAGCCTAATTTCCTTGCCTTCTCAAGATAACCAGAAATATTCTTATTTATCAGACTATATTTTTGTTGAGAATGATCATTTGTTTTTTTCCAGCTAAGATGTCATGGAAATTTAGCTTGGCTGCTGATCAGAAACAAGATGGTAAGCCTGCACTTTTGATGTGTGTATGTGTATTATAAATGTATGTATGATATTTATAAAAGCTGACATTGTGTGAATATTCACTGACTGAATAAAAAGTGAGTGTAAAGTTTAGTCTGTTGCATGCTAATTTGTGATAATGAATTTGACTCCTAATGTTGAAATGAAAGCAACTGTGTGGCTGCAGTGCTCTCTTCCTGTAAATAAATGTGTCAAGACTGCAGTGTCCAGAAGAAAACCAATGTCTGTTCACCAGACACACTCCTCTTTGCTGTTCCAGTTAGTAGAAGCTGATCCAGTATTGCAGAAGCTGACAGTCTGGCTGCTGAACTAACTCTTTTCCCCCTTGACTGTCTGATTGTTACTGCTGGAATTTAAAAATCATTTTTAGTCACTTTTTTCAGATTTATTTTGCCCAAAGGTTTTGATTTTTAAATTTTTGTTTCTCCAAGTTTGTAACCTAGCTTTTTCCTGGTCACGGCCGTTTGGGCCTATTTCTGGAGAACACAGGGTGCAGGCAGTGCGTACCCTGGACGGGACACCAGTTTATTGCAGACCTGGGTAGCGGTCACTGCTGCAGCACCAGCAGATAATGCTCCCCCGACTGGCATCGCCTCCCTCAGACATGTTGTCTACATGTGATGCCTGAATTGGGGGGAAGGTACTGCCGGAACACACTAGGTGGGCTAGCGTATTACACTGCTGCACCACCCAAGTTTATTTAAGGTATTAAATATTTTCTATGAATAGTTTATTGGACAATTTCCATTATTTCAAATGAAAGTCAAGAGATTTATGTAAATCCTTTTGAACAGGATCTACAGTGTAAGGCCTAATCTGCTAAAAAATATTAATTAGTGTACAAAAGTCTTGGGACACCATTACAAATACCAATACTTTAGCAATTATATAATGACCATATATAGTTATTTCTCAGTCTCTTTATTAGATTAAAACCAGAAAAGTACAAATGATTTGTGTGCAACATTTTTTTTAATTCACCCTAAAAATAAGCTACAACAGCACATATTTGTTTAAATCTCCCCTTACACTTTGGGGTTAACATGTTGGCATTACCAATGTATGAGAGCTTCATCAAGATGTCAAGTTTACTCCTCTACAGTCTTGATCAGAAATTGTCTTTTTGGAAGAGTAGCAGCCTAGAAACCACTTTTGTAAGGGAAAGAAGTTGAAATGGCTAAAATACGCAAATGCAGAATAATAAATAGAATAGAGTAAAAGATATAATTAATAGAATAAAGATCAGTGGAAAAGAGTATTATTGAGTTTAACATTTTTGTATCCCATCATTGTCAATATGTTATATATGGCCATAATACCATTGCTAAAACAACACATCTAATGGTGGCCCTTTGCATGGTACTCTGTACTGAAAATGATAATATACTGCCCCCAGAAATTTCATCAGGGTATAGATCATTTTGAAAAAACACTGTGGGCAGTACAGCCGATTCCGGTTAATAGAACCACTGGTTAATGGGACCAGACGCTTATTCGGACCACATCCTAAAGTACTGAAACAAATCCTATTATATACGTGTAATGTTATTCGCTTATTTGGACCAAGATTCCGCTTAATTGGACCAAAGAACGTGTACAGTATGTAATATCTGTGAAGAAACTCTTCATTTCTGGCATCACTTCCTGAAAACTCCTGAGTTTTTCCCCAGCCCTCTACTGCCACCTACAGGTCTTTGCCTAACATTTCTATTTTCAACAAAAAAAGCAACAAGTCGCCACATAGCCACAGCAAAAGCGCGTCAAATCTTGTAACATAGAACATGTTCGTTTAATTGGACCAGCCGATTATTAGGACCAAAACCATCGCGTCCTGATGTGGTCCCATTAAACCGGAATCGTAGAAAATTCACTATAGTGCAATAGTACTGTATGTACTGGCTGTCATGCAATGTAGGCTTATTAGAGTGCACATAATATTCAGCACTGTTTTTGGACATCACTATAAAATGGAAGAGCTCAAAATTAGTGCGCCTTAAGCTTTGGACACAGCTTATGTTTCTGCTGACAGGAAACTGTAGTCAAGCTATTACCATTATTAATGTGCTAATGATGAACTGATTAATGGCTTGATTTGGAATATCCTTGTTCCCTGACTCTGAGACTCCCGTGTACTCTTACTACATGTATTGTTTTTATACATCTTGTATTATGATCATATATAACCTCATAATGTTTTACTTTTATTCCAGCGCGTCTTAGAAATTTAATTGCTGTATTGTGTGTAATAAATCTGATTACAGTAATTCACTAACAATATAAACTGCTCATGGTGATTTATTTTTATTTTTTTGAAGGCCCAGCACATTCATGAACCATGGGTTACAACATACAGTAGTTTTGATGGGATATTTAGTTGACTTTTGGATATCGGACTGAAGCTACCACTAGCAATTGTTTTGACTAACTAGATTTCAGTACCTCTTATATGTCTGTATATGGTTTTCATTGGCTAACACACATGCAGGTATTATGTCATATAATTACAAAATGACCCAGCTGAACAGGGATGGGGACACCATTTGGAAACCAGGCTCTTGTATGCCAAGTCTGCAAAACCAGTTCACATTTAATGAGGAGAATTATCCTGGAGATTCCAGGCACAATGAAAACTGATATATGTTGTTTGGGTCAAGCTGTACTATGATATTCTGGAGGCATGCTGAAGTAAACATCTGTCTCATGAACATTTCTCACTAAGAATATTTTTCAGTACCTTCTCTAGTTTCAATTGCAAAATGAATTTATTAAAGAAACACTGCTTTCCATGCAGTTTTTGTTCAACTGCAGCTTCTGTCTTTTCTATCAGTGTTAGATTTTCATTCCACAGTTTTCAGATGGCACTTCCTACTAAGTTATTTCTTTTGTGTCTTTTTTCTGTCCTGGATGGGCCACCATGCAGATGCCAAGGACAACTCCTTCAGCCGTTCACGCAGCTCCAGCGTGGCCAGCATTGATAAAGAGTCTCGCGAGATCATCTCCTCTTTGCACTTCTCCGACTCTCTGACTAGGAAGAATGAAGTGGTGGCATCTCCCAGCCTTTGGGTGGGCACCTCTCTGGGCACTATGATGGGTATTGCCTTCAATGTGCCCTCAACCCCAGAGCAGAGACTGCAGCAAACTGTAGGCATCTATTTCTGTGGTAAGAGCATGTGTTCAAGTACATGGATTTTGGCCCTTACACCTTATTGAACTTTTGAGTTGTTAAGTAAAGTTTTGGCCATAAATACACACAATTTACCCCAAATGTAATGATTAATGTGACCATGTTTGGTTTATAAAATTTGCTTCATTAGAATAATACTATAGCTTTTTGGAGAATGCCAATAACTAATTAGAATAACTAATAGATTTTGTGGACATCCAAAACATTAGTATTAATATTTTAGTATTAGAGTTTGCCCTTTGCTGCTTCAATAGCCATTTTTGTCAAATTTTGGATCACAACTGTGATGTCAGATTCTGATTTTAGACAATAAGCCCTGGCCCACTTTTGGCGTTCCAATGCATTTTCAAGGTGTCAGGTGGAGTTGAGGTCAAGGTTCTGTGCAAGCCAGCCAAGTTGCCTTCTCGAAGGCAAACCAATTCTCTATGGAATTTGTTTATGGACATCAGGGAAGAAAGTTGCTAAACTAATTCACTGGAGTATAAGTACAACTAATTATACAGCCACTGTTTGTGTATGGGGAATCCAGAAATGTATGCTTTATACAGGGTGAAAAGGCACAGGACACTTCTCATGCTGCATCGTGGATTTTTCACAAATTCTACCAAAGCTATTGTTGAGGTTTATTCGTCGCTAACGATCTTCAGACAACCACTACTTGACTTGTTGTCCACAGTCCCAGTTTCTCAGAATTTAGCTTTGAGGGATGCAACAGTGCTATGTGAATTTTGTGAAGTCCGTTGCTATGATATGGCAGCTGAGTTCCCTAGACATCAGAATCGTCAATTCCATCTTCAGTTACCGCCTCGACCATTTACTTCTAATCTGAATGCACAATGGTTGTATGTAATTTACATGTGATGCAAACATCGGGGTTCACCGAGACAATAACCGACTAATAGAATATATTTTATTTCAAAATTAGATCACAGATGTGCCCCTAATAATCAAATTTAATCTAAATAATGCTATGGAATAAATTTGAGTTATTTGAGTTTTTGGATCATTTTAAAGCTTTATTTTAAATTCTCCCATAGTGCACTAATTTATGTGAAATGATGCGTCGTACTGAATTGCAGGGAACTAAAAAAGCTTGTCACACCTGGGGTTTTTTTTCCTGCAGGCTCAGTAGTTCGACTAAAGGGAGGTATCCTACGCATGGCTTTGATGGATTCCAGCGGCTCTCTACAACCTCCTGCATTTGAGTGCTGGTATGACCCAAACACTCCTGAAGAGGAGAGGGAGAAGACACGTCGGCGCCGGCCTGCCTCGCCCCTGTCCTCTCAGGAAAACCAGGACAGTCACTATGCTGTGGTCTGTTCTGAGAAGCAGGCTAAAGTGGTAACTTTGCCTTCACAGAACTGCGTCTTTGAGCACAACATAACGGAGACCTCATATGTGCTTAGGGCTGACTTTGTGGTGATGCCTGCTGGCATCTGCATAGCCTGTTTCTGTGCCAATGGACACATTATGACTCTGAGGTATGTTGGAACCTTGCAGTTTTTCCTAATTATTTGCTACATTTACCTGCAGCCTGACAATCTTTTAACAATCGGTTATAACTGCTCAATCAGAATGAAGTGTTCATATATACAACCTCATTGTGGAAAGAGTAATCCAAGTGGAAACAGTTCGATTGAATAAGCTGTGTATTCCTTTAATTCCATTATGTTGAAGAGTATTAGACCTCTCCACAGGGTCACTTTGTGTCTCAGTTGTATCCTGATTAAGATTTCAGCCAAATGCATTTACGCTTAATAGCAAAATGTCATGGGCATGTATTTCGTTTCAGTGTTATGGGCAATGAACAGTAGCATTTCTCTAGAGCAATTCCTGATGGGGATGTCAAAGGTCCTACTAAAAGTACTACTGTATTAAATGTAAATATAGGCTACAGTTATTAATGTATACAAACAGTGTGGTATGTAGAAATGCATATTATGAATCACGAGAACATGTTCCATTATATTTACATTTCTTCCTCCTTTAGGCAGTCTTATTATATTCTCTTTTAAGTAGAGATGAGATCTATAGCCATGTTATAAGTAATATGGGCATTTTACCAAGAAACTATACAAGCGGTACGTAATTGCATCAGAGATACAGCTAAAGATGTGAGTGGAATGCCCTCCCTTTTTAAATTATGGAAATATCTTATTATAGTATTGTAGACAATACAGTAATATACAGTGCATCCGGAAAGTATTCACAGCGCTTCACTTTTTCCACATTTTGTTACGTTACATCGGGGAAAAAGGGCCTTGGTCAGGAAGGTGGCCAAGAACACGATGGTCACTCTCTCAGAGCTACAGCGTTCCTTTGTGGAGAGAGGAGAACCTCGCAGAAGGACAACCATCTCTGCAGCAATCCACCAATCAGGCCTGTATGGCAGAGTGGC
>JAVSBV010157723.1:0-14774 GCA_033117975.1 Parotocinclus spilosoma
ATCCAATCGAGAATCTGTGGAAAGAGCTGAAAACTGCTGTTCACAAACGCTCTCCATCCAACCTCACTGAGCTCGAGTTCACCCAATTTTTCAGTTTTTTATTTGTTAAAAAAGTCCAATAAATTTCGTTCCACTTTACGATTGTGTCCCACTTGTTGTTGATTCTTCCCTAAAAACTAGAATTTAATATCTTTATGTTTGAAGCCTGAAATGTGGCAAAAGATTGAAAAGTTCAAGGGGGGTGAATACTTTCATAAGCCACTGTATATAGACAGGTGTGTGCCTTTTCTAATTGAGTCCAATCAGTTTAATTAAACACAGCTGGACTCCAATAAAGGAGTAGAACCATTTCAAGAAGGATAAGAAGAAATGGACAGCTTGAAAGTTAAATATGAGGGTCACAGCAAAGGGTCTGAATAATTATGACCATGTGATATTTCAGTTTTTCTTTTTTGATACATTTACAAAAATGTCTGCAAAAAAGTCCATTCTCCTCTTTCAGCTTTTGTGACATCTCCTTAGTCTTTACCATGGTTGCAACTCATCTGGAATATACCCCTGCTTAGTGAGTACATGAACAAATCACATTTGAAAGGTTGTTATTACGTTTTTATTGGTTTATTCATTTTCCAAGCTTTGTATGAAACATACTAACAGTAGGTTCTAAAATCAGCAATATTATATAGGGGTTGAATAATTATAACATCAACCAAATATTAACAGTATTAATTACAGTATTTCCTGCTATTCTGTAATGCTACATCATTCATTGTCTTTGTTTGATTGATGTACCAATCAGCCGATAAAAACTTAATCTTGTAAGTACACTGCTCAGAAACATTGAATAATTGTTTCTAAGTTTCTGGACCATAATGTAACAACAAATCTATTGCTAAATAATGTCCTAACAAACTATTTGCACTATAAGAAAAATAAATAATTAAATAAACACATGCACCATTCCTTGCCACAAAAGAGCTGAATTACTTTTTTGCTGAAAATGCTCCAATGATTGCCCAGTCTAAATAATAGTTTAAGTGTTCTCCTCTATCACCTCCACATTGTCCAGGGAGCATATCAGGACACATGCAGGCTTCTTTATGAGTTTGCTGAGCTTCTCTGACTCTCTCCATTCCCATATTGCATTCCATATTGCTTGAGGGAATACACCACCTGCAACAACAAACTGGCAAAAGATTAAAGTGTGCTCATCCCCATGTATACAGTCCCCGTGCTTACCTTCCAGATCATCCTGATGTTGAGGTGGACACCATGATAAACTCATTGACCAAAAAAGAAGCACCCAGAAGCATAAAATTGCTGCAAAACTTGGCATGCAGTTCTGTCTTAGGCAAACATCACAGGTGTGATCAGGTCTTGCTGCAAGAGGACATAAAATCACTTCCCCTGCTGCATATAAAAAGGTGGCAATTTTAGGTACAGTACCTCTTGGTGAGAGATTGCTGACTTATAGACATGCCTATATGAGCCACTTGAAGACATTTTTGACAATCTTTTAAAATTACTGCATTATTGGAATGTGTGAATTAGGGTGGGCGTTTCAATAAATTGCCTGTCATCTGTGCCCTTCTGACACTGCTGTTAGAAGGTGTTGGGAGCAGTGGCTCCGCGAGGACACACACACACACACACACACAGCCGAAAGGCCCCAGATGGCCCGGGCAGACAGTAGAGTGGATAATTTCATTCACAGACAAGCATGAGCAGCTCCCACAGTTTCACTCTTCACCATCTACATAGGTGGCACCTTTACTGCATACCCCGGTCTCTGTCTGGAACACTTAAATGTTCCTAAGCAGAAGGAAATTAGTTGTCATGGTACACATTAGGTTTCTTGCCTTTGACAGCCACCAACTATTTCCTTTGTTTGCAGTTGGGTGAATGAGAACCAGTTTTGCAGTTGTGTTGTAAACCTGGACTGCTATGGCCTGGGACCACATTGTCTTTAGCAAATGAATCCAACATTTGGGTTTGAGTATGGATGCCTTGTGATGAATGCTTTAATCCTACCTTTGTTATGACATGAAAAACTACCCCAACTGCGGTTGTGATTATCTACTGAGACATGGCATACGACAGTCAGTCAACCCAAGTAGTGATACGAGGTACATTAACTTCTCAGTGTTATGTGCAGCACATCCTGTGGCCACGTGTTTCCTCTCATGTCAGGGATTTTAACTGGCAATCAGGTTGCCCACACACAGCAAGAATTTTCCAAGAATGTCTCCAACAGATTCAATGCTTCCTTGGCCTGTCCAGTTATCAGATTTATCACCAATTACCACTTTTCGGATAGAATAGTACACCAGCTTAAGCAAACTATGAGTCTGGTATATCTAGAGGGCCAGCTGTTGGCAAATGTGTCATAGAGGCATGCATAGCAGTTAAAGATCTTCACCAAGGGGTACCCAAATGTGACCTTTGATAGCCATTTATATCGACAGTGGAAGGAATTTCTTGCCTCCTTGTGACAAGACCCAGTGTCTTGTCATTCCATACCTGTGGTCATTTACATATCTGTTTGAGACAAAACTGCATGCTTTTTTTATTGTTTTGCAGCAATTCAATATAGGTAATTTATTTTTATTTATTTATTTGTTTGTTTGTTAATTTAATTTATCAATGTTTTTGTAAGTTTTATTAATTGAAAACCTCGTTCCATAATGTTCATCTCGTCCTAAAAATGATCATCACTTCCTTTTTCCTTTGCACCAAAGCTCACTTTTCTTCCAATCTGTCCCTGATGCACCCTGGTGCACGAATTACCACATAGTCTTCTGAGAGAACTAAACAACATAAGGAAAAAAAACTAATAAAAAAGACATGATAATATATAAACATAAATCACTTCAACCAGCATGTTAAGTGTGTGACAGCCTGCCTAAATGAGTCTGCTTTTAGGTGCAAACTGTCTTATTGACAAACGTTGCAAAAAAGTATCTGCAGTCACTATACCATTATTAATTTCACACTAATTGGCATTTTTCCAGTGTTTATTTCTATCTATTGTATAAAATACTGTACAGCCCAGGCCAAACATGTTGAGAATGGTTTTAAGTTTGCTACATCAGTTTTAATGCTGGCAATTTGTATTAAGTCTAGATTGCAAAGAGCGGTCAGATGAATTGCAATTAATTATAAAGTCATTCCCGCCCAGGAAAATGACCCTATCACAAAAATTACCGCTAGAAAATGGCCTGCTAACATAATTTCATTGATGATCTCGTTAGCTCAAGAGAAAATGTTAATGAGGACAAAAAAGACAATATATGCTGAGAAGAAGAACAGACTGGTTGCTTTAAAAAAATAAGTGGTGCTTTTAAGTTTTCTTCTGTTTACCATGGTTACCTTTAAGGAAACACAAACAGTCATCATTGCATTAGATTAAAAGAGTTTCACAGGTAACGGCATTGCAGTTTGTAAGAGAGAACCCAGATCATCAATTTATTGAACCATCAAGAACACTAAGGATAGTGGTTCAGTTGCAGTAAAGAACCCAAGTAAGTCATGCAACTGTCAGGACCATTTCTACAAAATTTGGATCACCACCAGTACAGTGTTCAGGAATGGCAGAGGGTAAGAATCATCTGAATGCACAGTGATACGGGGCTTTCAGAGGATGACTTGATGTCAAGAATGGCAGCAAAGCAAAACATCAAGGACAGACTGACATTTTGAAAGAACTATAGGGATTGAACAGCAGAGGACTGGGGTAAATTTATTTTCTCAAACGAAGCCGCCTTCATAGTGGGACGTCTAAAAAAAATGATTGTGCAGGGGAAAAAAAAGGTGAGAGCTACCATTAGTCCTGTGTAATGCCAACATCCTTTTTTGGCAAAAAACCCAACCCAAGTTGGGTCCGAATTTGAACCCAGGAACACTGCCATGAATATGAAAGTGTATAGTGATCCTGGAGCAATTGGGAGGTGCACAATGTTTTTTTCCAGCATAATGAAGCATTATGTCACAAGGCAAACATAATAAGGTTTCTCAGTGAACAAAGCATTGAAATGTTGGGTCCATGCCCAGGAAACTACCCATATCTTAATACCATTGAAAAAATGTGGTCACTCTTCAAAGGCATAATACCATACAAAAATCTGACAAAGAGTTTTAAAAACTTTCAGACATTTTTTAGACTTTTATTGTCACATACATTGTTACACATGACAACATGTAGTGAAATGCTTTGTGCAATGCTCCAGGATGTAGTATGTACATGAAAAAAGGAATAATTATATGAATTATAATAGTGATATAAAACTATTTGCAAAAACTATTGTAATATTTACATGAGAGGGCAGTAGTAATGTGCATGTCAAATGCAGTGGTGCTAAGAGTGATTTATGGTCCAGATGTTGTAATTGTCTGGTTAAGGGTCTGAATATTCTGCAGAAAGAAACTCCTCCTCATTCTCTCTGTCTTGGTCATGAGAGTGCGGTAACACTTACTTACCTGACCTCAGCAGGGAGAAGAGCCCATTGTTGGGATGGCTCGGGTCCTTCCCTATGTTCCTGGCCTTGGTACAGAACCGCATACTGTAGATTGTCTGCAGAGAGCTCTGTGTGTGTGATGCGTTCAGCTGATCGCAACACCCTCTGGAAAGTCCACCTGTCCTGCATAGTGCTGTTCTGAAACCAGGCTGTGATGTTCCCGGTGAGAATACCTTCAATGATGCAGGTGTAGAAGCTCTTCAGTACATTATAAGAAAGTCTGAAGTCCCTCAAGCATCTGAGATGGTACAGACACTGTCTGCCCTTCTTCACCAGGCTGTTAATGTGGTGTGTCCATGTCAGGTACTGTGTTATGTGCACCCCAAGGTATGTAAAGCTTTCCACTCGTGCTGCCTTTGCTCCCATGATCAGAACACAGTGGTAGCGTCTCTCCTGCCTCTTAGCGACGTCCACGCTCAGCTCTTTCATCTTGCTCATGTTGATGAGGAGGTTGCTCTCCTGGCATCAGGTCCAAGGTTTGCGATTTCCTCAGGCCCATCACAACTGTGTCAATGACAATTAGTTTCATTTTTAAAGCATTTGGCTACAACTGTGTATATTTCAATTGCATTGCCTTTGAGTGTGAGTCCCATTCAGTCATTTTATCATAAATCTCCTGCTATCCCAAGCAGACAGCCTCAGATAGGCCTGAATCTGTAACGCTGCAGAAAGAGTAAAACCGTTATTGATGGCTGGAAAATCCACATATGCACTACACACTCGACACATGGACAAGCAAACTATTGAGTAGGCAGGAAAGGAACCAGCAAGGTCTATTTGTATGCCTGCCATTCATTCCTCCTTCCCTGAGGCAATACACTCCTCTGTTGGTCTGCAAGTCACTCGCCCTCGTTCGTTTCTTTATTGTGCTTACCTTCTCACCTTGATGCCAGCAGTGTCCAACTTTTTAGCTTTTGTGGCACCTGATGTATTTTTGCTATACATGATTATGCTGTTTTATCCTTAAATATGCATCCTATCATTAGTTACCTACTTATCTAGATGATGTGGTACTAGTCAGACTGGAGTAACCACATTAACTTTTTAAGAGCTGTGTTTACTCAACTGAAAAATGCCAAGCTAAGATTAAACCTCAGTCATTACATTACTGGCTAAATGTGAGTTTGCTTAAGGCCTGGTTATCTACTTGGGAAACAAGTAGGACAGAGGCGAGTTTTTCTTTAAGAAATAAAGGTCCTTGCTTTATTAGATGTTCTTATGTCCAAGATGAGTCTTGCAGTGTTTAATTAACGTTTCTCAACAAGGTTGTTGTCAGAACTACTCCAACGTAGTGGAACCACAGTCAAGCTGCATATTAAAGTTGTAAAACTTTTGTAGATGTGTATGTAACAGCTAGTCCCACATCTGTTGTGAGATTTACTGATAATAATTATCTTTAATAATCAATACCTGAAACAATACAATGAGTTCTTACAAACTATTACCAGCTGTATTACCAGACCTAATTTAGAGTGCCCAGGGAGTGAGCTACAGTAAAACAGTTGGAAGCAAAAACATCAAAGAAATGAAATGCCCACAAGATATTGGGCAGAGCATTCAGCAAAATGCCTTGTGATTCCTACATGGTGGGTTAGTTTCCTGCATTTGAGAGGCATAATCCACCCATCACCCTGCCAACTCTTGTTTCTGCTCATCATAGAAAATAACACCAGGAGACAAGTGACTTACAGTATATAGATGAAACATCACATTCAGGAAACAAAATAACTCAATATCCACAAACTACTGTTGAGAAAAACAGCAGACAAGATGCTGCCTCTAGGCGATTCCCAGCAAGTGTGCAATAACAATTACAGTAGCAAAGTTTATTGCAGTTTGATGCTCTTTAAGCATTAATCCAATTTAATAATAATAATTGGGAGCTTGGGCAAAACCTGTTCATTGCAAATGTACCAACACTCACTCTCATACTGGAACACTAAAGAGATATCAGATGACGTAACGTGACTTTGGAACATGCGAGGAAACTGGAATCCCAGAAGGCACAGAGAGAACATGTAACTGCATGCAGGTGAATTCTGGTGTATGAATTGAATCAGGAATCTCTAGAGCTGTGAGATGACAGCATTCATTGCTTGCACCACTATGCAACCAACTGTGGTACATTACTAATATGTATTGCTGGGCTAATATGTAATTTTTTTTCAAGTTAAAAAGTACACACATCCAGTAGCAGAGATAAGCTATTAAGTTTATTGACCTGAAATCCAAATATATTTTTTCTACAAGAGAAACGCATAAAACTGTTTTGAATGTAGACTTAAAAAAGTACAAGTAAAATAAAGTAGAAAAGAGTTATTTTCGACACTGCACATCTACAGGATATAACTATACAATAAAACATATTGACTTTTAATTGTACTAGTTATTTAAATAGAGTACACTCGTTTTGCCTAGATTATTTGGTCAGTACGTTGTTTGGTCATACTGTAATTTTACAGCTTTCTTATAATTAAGTATATTGCAAAAAAAGTAGCACCGCCTTTCATGAACAATCAGAGATAGGCAAGTTTTTTTCTGGATGTAACTGGAGAGCTAAACTAGGTTTGTCTTGTACAGCCTCATCGGATTAATTAATCAAGCTCAGCAGATATTTCCACAGCGCCCCTGTTTGTGCGTGTGTGTGTGTGTGTGTGTGTGCGCGTGTGTGCTGACTTTATACAAATTTCTATCCAAAAATGTTCCACACTATAAGATAAAAGTTAGGATTCTGAATGCATTCAGAAATAATTCTACATCAAACCTTTAAAGCTTCTCCCCAGAGGGACAAGCTGAGCAGCCTTGTTGAAGAGGAGACTATTTGCTGAGCTAACCCCTTGCTTCTAGCTCAGCGTTGTCATTAATTGTATGAAATGTAAAAAATATGGAGTCAGAATCTGAAAATTTCCACCAAAATGTTAATGGTTTTGCATTGTGGTGTGGCTAGGGAATGCCATGTGGTCACATAGATTCTGGCTTTTTTTTTTTACATGCATCTGGTATTTCTCAATTTAATCTGACTAGCATTTTTAGCAGCTTAACATAATAGTGACATATGTCTAGAATAAAATAGATTTATTAATAGAAACAATCTTGTCATTAAACATTACTGTGCAAATAGCTTTATATAATGCTTCTGTCCCAAAGTGACGTCAACTGCATAAAGGCATCTAGGATGGACAATCACACAATATAAACATGTTTTGCGGTCAGAAAAATTAGTTTCAGATATTTTAATTTATTTATATTTACATATTACATTTTTTATTTATTCATTCATTTTTTTGTAGAAATGGTTGCTGTGTGCTCTGGACCAAATCTGGCATGGATTTGAGTCAGTGCACTTAGCAAAGACAATTTACACTTCAGTGATGGCACCATTAATGCAGAAAATTACATTGTGTTGGGATTTACTTCTAGCCCGCCCATTGTTTTTTTTTAGCCCCATTTGTTATTTTTTTTTCTTCTCCCTTATTTTCTTTCCTGCCTTCCTTCATCTCTGGGATAAGTCACAGCTTTTTCACTTTGTGTCTGTGCAATCTGAATCCAAACATGTGCCAGCTTCACCTCATCCCGGGTCTTGATCATCACACCTGCAGTGCCTTTACCATTGCTGCTATAAAGAATGCTGATGAGACGAGGCCGGCACAGAACTATGAGCCTTTAATCAGTCACAGTAAGATGAGGTGCTGAGTTATTTATTGCCCATTGTTTGGTTACAGCAGCTTGTGTGTTTGTTTTTAATAAATGTAGTAGTTTATCTGTTTTTGGATTCTCTTCCCAGGTCTGCTCTGAAAGAGTTTCTATCTACTCAGACAGACTGCACTCTCTCCAGCCCTCTGCTTGAACTTGGCTTGATTGTCTGTGTTCTTTCTCCATAGACATGACCCGCTAGTCCTGCCCTTTTTGCCTGCTCATCTCTGAATTACTTCCTTGGTCCAAGTCCATCCCCCATACAGGTCTCTCCCAGACTCCAAGACCTGCACCCCGATTCTGAGCCAGCTGGTCTAGACGACTGTCTCCTGGCTGCCACTGCCTTACTTGGTCCACTCTTTCTCTCTTTTGGGTTATATTATGAGAATTAGGGTACGTCATATTTATAGCATTTATCAACATGGAGTTTAGTATTCCTATTTAGAGTAAAGACTGTGTTTAAATAAAGCTAGAAAATCACAGTGACATCTGTGTATCATAAATCCCATAAACTAGTGTCAAGTCAAACCAGCTTTATTTTATTCATTTTTATTAGGGTCACTATGCCATTATATTTTAGTAAACTGAATAATTATATGGATGAAACTAACTGAATTGTTAAGAACATTTTTAACTAATCAATGTCCCTAATTAAATCTGATTTTTTTTTTTCAGTCATTAATGCAAATAGATTATAAAAATAAAAAAAGATCCTGACTGTTGTTGTAATGCTCTCGACTAGACCAAAACAAACAATTCTAAATAACATGTCAGATTTAATAGTTGACTGCTTTAAAAATATAATTTACAGTAACATGTATTTGCTTCTTATTTATATATTCCCTAATTTATTTATGTTTCTGTCTGCCATTTTATAACCCACTTGCCTATTTACTGAAGATCTGATTAATTGCTGCTTTTAACCAGTGCACATAAGACACTTTTATAACCTTCTGAACTTGCACTTGCCATATGCAACCTGCATCAAATAGACTAATGCACAGACAATAAGACATTCAAATAAAGATATAAAAAGGAGCTGTGTGTGTTTAATTTTTTTATTCTTGAATAGCTTAATCCTAGTAAGGGCACAAGGCTAGAACAACCTTATACACAGTACCAATCCATCATATGGCATATGCACTCACACGTTAGTGGCACTTTAAACACCAGTTAACCTAACACACATGTTTTTGGAATGTGGGAGGGAATCAGAGTACCTGGAGTAAATCCACATGGATACAGGGAGGACAACTCCACACAGGTGGAGTCTATGGTTGGGGTAAACCAGAGATCTCAGAGCTGATAGGTGACAGTGTTAACCAGCGCAAACACTGTGCCCTCCTGAGTGTTTTCTATTACTGCAAAATATGTGTTTATACAGGGCTAGTTTTTCCTTATAGCAATTAATAAATCAGACTAGTAAGAGTTTAAATATGCTAAGTACAACTTTTGTGTGTGTATGTGTGTAAAAATAATGTCCCACCCTCCAGAAAAGATGGTTTATGTGGCCATTAATGTTCTTCCCAATTAGTGCAAAGTGCTGGCATGACTATAATTCTGTTATCATTTACACACAAACAAATGTACACACACAATTTATGCAACTAGAGCTAAGGCAGTATGGGGTCAGTTCCATACTGAACAGAAAACAGCATAAATAATGTAACACACTTCATCCACTTGAGCTGATGAAAGCTTCTGACCTGTAAAAAGAAAGTACTGAGCATGTCAAGCCTGGTTTAAATAGTGTAGCAATTTGTGTGTGTGTTTGGGCATGGATGATTGTGTGTTTTAAGGAATACTAATGGATAGTATTAATTACAGTTTCGACACATGGGAAGATAAAATGGCAGTGCATCCTATAACCATAGAGAGGACCATAGAGTGTTTATGCCCCAGTTTTCTAACTGGTGCTTCTTTCAATATGTTTTCCAAGGAGCTTTGAGCTATATTAATTGACAGTTTACAAAATGAGAAATTATAGCTAGACCCATATTTTAAGGTAGAAATGTACGAAATCTCAGAATGAGACGTCACACTTGTTTTTCGTAAATATATTAACTTTGTATATGTGTTTTGGATTTCTGCCTTTCTTTTTGCTATATTGTGACATAACAGATATTTTGTTATAAGTCTAAAAAAAACTTTACATACTGATACCATGGCAACAGAATTGTAAACAGCTTAAACAGTTTTCTTGTGATTTATTTTGGTACCATAATACAGCATAGATAAAATAGACTTGCACGCTTACCTGCTTTTCATAGTGTTATAATTATAGCCAAAATATCTCTCTGTTATTACCTTTTACACCTCATTACCTTGCCCACTGAACACCCTGGTCTACACTGGCCTCTGACTCTTAAGCACACTTAATCAATGTGCAATCGCGCGCATACACACATACAATTATGTGCCGATTTAGTAACAGGTTATATACTGAATAGCTTATATATTTGGTATTTGGCAGGTTTACCTGAATTAATCTGTTTTGGAGGTTTAAATCTGACGCTCTACTGTACTAAATTCTTGTATGGAATGCATGAAAGCTGATGTTCTAACAGCTTCTACAGTATGTATAATTCTGCAACATGACCAGTGTCATTTGTCAGGCTTGAAATTTATTTTATGATTTATACATAGTTATCCAACAGTAAAATGTTTTTTTTACTATATATTTTTATTTGTATTTTTATTTATTATGTTTGTATTTGTAGCACTTCTACCAAGTAAAGAACTTTGCCTTTTGCACAGTGCTGGAAATTCACAGCTATATATGCTTTGTAGATAAATTGCAGTTTAAGTAAATATATTTCCAAAGATTGCTTGTAAGATGTCCAGCTAAGTGTGAAAACAACCATAATGGGATCAGGAACTAAACGTTTTAGTTGTATCTTTACCCTGTATTTTGGTATGGTTTCATAATATTAGAACATACCAGGTATAAGAACAATACCTTAAAATAATACCTTGTATCTTATATGTGACTCATAGCACACTTCTTTATATGTATTTGAATGAAATAATATAATAATGTGCTGTGAATACTTTTTAATAAAATCATTCGTACTCAAGTAAATAATCATTAGATTTTGATTATTATCATTTGTGTGCTCTGTGAAATGTCAGCCTTATTAGCATCAGGGTCATATGATGCTTATGGGGACTGCAGTGCATGGTGATTAGTTCATAATATTTTATTGAAGTGCATTTGTTTTTTATAAAGCACATTGATTGTTCAAATTCATTTTAAAATCTTTATCCAAATGTACTAAAAGACATTTTAACTATGTATTATGTCAGCCATAACCATTCAGTTTGATAAAAGTCTTAAACTAACCATAATTCTGTTACGAGCCTATGGGTCTATAAAATGTGCATATATATGATATATATCATATATCAACTGATAATAGTCTAGATTATGCTATGGTTAAAGCTACTGTGTTACGTGCCTATGAATTATTGCCTGAAGCAAAAATTTAGAAAACGTTAAATTTGGGGATCAGACATTTGTTGAGTTCGCTCAAGAGAAGACAGTTCTTTTGGATAAGTGGTGTGTTGCTAGCAAGACAGACAGCTTTACACAATTAAAATAACTTATTCTTATGGAGGAGTTTAAAAGTGGCCTACCGGAGTGTATTGTTGTGTATTTAAATAAGCAGAAAGTGTTGTCTCTTTCACAAGCTGCAATACTGGCGGATGAATTTGTGCATACAAATGTTTTTTTTGCCCCTTCGCCAAAATTCCAGTCCACCAAGACAGGTTAAAAGTAAACAGCATTCTAGCAAAATTCATAAAATAAGTAAATAATACTTTTAAATGTACAAATCTAGGTCCAAATTAAACTGAATGCTAAATTCAGTGAGGTTCACACTTGGAGGGGTGCAAGTTCAGTTCCGTCTGTTTTTGTTCCTTTTTAAAAACATATTTTTATTTATTTGTTTTTCCAATATTTGTCCCAAGCCTTTTTTTGGCAGTAAAATACAGATTATATTCTATAAGCAAGTTATAAATACAGGATTTCCTGCATGCTATGCAAAAACTTTAATTAGGATAAATTATGCTTGCTTGACAAGCATGTTTGAATGCATAACTTCACATATAATCACGGGTTTGGTAGAAATACTGATTAGTTTATTTGTTGAGTTTCTTAACATATACTGGCAGCATACAGGAGCAGCTAGTGTTTCAGAGATCTCACCATAAACCTCTACAAGATAAACACTTTATTAAATGAATACATTAATAAAGTCAGATCTGACCATGTTTCCATTAATCGATTATTAATATGACCATTAAATACATTTTTAAGGCTAAATTGAAGGAATTACCAAGGATAATTAGATAATTCGCCACTGCTAGTTTTTGGAAACACTTTAGAGAATGTTAGCATAGCTAACAGTTAACTCTCTGGAACCATTGTAGTATGTGTTTAAGTAATGGAGGTTTATTTACATATTATATATTAGCTTAATGACTTTAGCTTATCAACTTATTATTGACATGTTTAATCAGTTTTCCAGGAATTACAACTCAACTACCTAAAACCAAATCATAGGAGTAATTACCTGTTTAAAGTAAAATAAAAAAAAAACAACAACAATGTATTTAAAGGGAAGTAACTATACAAATTCTATGGTATGTACATTACATAGAGATCACAGTGCCATACAGTTGATTTATGTTTTTCATTTAACTTACAATTTGGTGTATTTAAGCTAGTGAACATGGACAGTTTTGTTTTAAAATGAAATTTTAAATGTCTACTTCAGCACTATGTCTATTGTATGTGTTATGTGTTTTGTTGTTTCTGTTTCTGTTGCTACTGTTGTCTGTGTTTTACCAGCTTCAAGTCATATTTCTCTCCTAGCTTCAAATTCAGTCAAATCATGTTACAGATGCATTGCAAGGGGTGCAAAATTGCAGGATGTGCACTTTCAAGATCAGGAAACACTCAGATACTCCAGCACTTTTAGCCTTTTATATAGGGGATTTGCATTATAGAACAACTTTATCTGACTTGTCATTTACTCTCCTGATGTTGTTGTTTAATAAAACGAGCAAATGCTTCTTTTTTATCACTTTGTATTCATTTTAAAATATCCCCTAATTTTTGTGACCGGTGTATTTCTAATACAGACATGCATAGTCAGCTGCATAAAACAGTTCTGTACTAATAAAACTTTCTTTGATCTGATCTTGAGAATACCCATAACGACAGATTTTCCCAAGCCTAAATTAACGGAATGTTTCATTTCACGTCATAGACAGTAATGCAGCTAATAATGTATGAAAGTTAAAGGGTGCCCGCTAACATGATCCTATTAGCATGACAATAATTGGCCACTACAGGCTTGCATTTTGTGTTCTTCTGTATTCATTACCAGCTGAATTAATTGCTAATACCTATTAATGCTAAGGGTACCAGCTAGCATCGTATTAGTGTTTGTATCCCCAACCCTTATTATAAAAGCACGCATATAAGTACTGCAGGTTTCATTGCAAATTCTGAAAGTGAAATTTTGACACTAAAATACATGTAGCCCTACATATTGATTATTTTGTCTTGCAACAAACACTTCAGCTTGCATATTGTTATTAATCATTGCTGTCATCTTTATTTTACAAAGGTCTGGGAGTTTTTAAAGGATATTTAAGATTTTCCATTTGCACTACTGTCCATGCACAAGTTAAGGAGTATGCAACATTGCACTACTTTTTCAGGTCTGTAGATCTCCTGCGTGTGTGGCCACTGCACTGTTGTATAGAACTGGGGCCTTCAACATGATGGATGATAGATTATGACCGTTGGTAATCTATCAAGCGTCTGACAGCTAGCACACATACAAGCGCACAGTACTTTTATTTTTTACTAGAGTAAGCTGTATTAATTTTTGAAAAAAACAGAGAATCGAAAGTATCCTATAGGAAGTATCGGCATCAATCCAAAACACCCATAGTCTAGGGTACACAAAAGATGGAGAGCTATGATGTACTGAATTTTGGTTCAAATGAATAATGGCATCCAGATGTACACACACACACACTCACACAGATGAGAGGAAGTGCCTCCCTGCAGAGTTGGGTCTAGTATGGAAACAAGAGGCGAGTGTGTGTTTATATAAACTGAGTTCAAGCAGATACACCAGATCTGAAGAATTATACTCTCATACCATAATTATAATGATCACATTCATCTGTGTAAAAGAAAAAAATTAGAAGGGGTCATTTTTACAGATCCCAACAGTGGACAGGCACTGAACCATTAGTACAAAAAAGACCTGACTTTGGGGTTGATAATCTCTCTTATGTTCTATTCAAAATGGATTAGTTTATCAGTATGATGACTGTAGTGTATTTTCCACTCAGTTCCTAAGTGATGAAAAAAAAAATTCTAGTGCATTGTTTTCTTGTTAAACATAACGGATTGAAAAAGAAAAAACAAGTATGCCATTATTTATAAAAACAAAAACATTTTACAAGTAAATTTAAGTTACATTAAACAAGTAAAACTTTATAGTCTGTAAATCCCATAATGGATTTTTTATTGTGTTATATATA
>JAVSBV010157731.1:0-14774 GCA_033117975.1 Parotocinclus spilosoma
ATGGTCATAATGGGGTATTTTGTGTAGAATTTTGAGAAAAAATATTAATTTAATACAATTTGGAATAAGGCTGTAACATAACAAAATGTGGAAAATGTAAAGCGCTGTGAATACTTTCCGGATGCACTGTATCTCTACAATGGTTTTACCATAGTGCCATGTAACATTAATATTATTTAAATACCATATTTACCATAAGTTATGTTATATAAATATGTAATGTTATGTTATGTAAATTAGTAACTAGGTTAAGTAATCTAGAAACTAAAGCTAGTGTAACTAACATTAAATTACATAGATTTTAAAGGTCTAAATACATTTTGCTGATTACTAAATAACAAAAAAAGAAAATTAACAAAAAAGACAAGCTGAATATGAAAAAGGAAATGCTGAATATGCAGTTGGTATAGCTAATAGGATGACTGCTTATTAAACAATTTGAAACTGGTAGTGGCTATATACAAAGTGTAAAAATTGATGGTAGCATTCAGTCATTCAAGAGGCTTAGAAGTTAGAGCAAATTTAACTGTTAAATATGTTTTTGTTGATTTTGTCATTAAAAACTTGAATAGTTTTTTTAAAAAGTTGATGTATTGCAATTTTTTTACTTCATATTTGTAATTAGCATATATGATTGGGTAAAATCAGCAAAAATAATTATGTCAATGTTTTGGGGCTTGTAAGGCAGGCAGAATCCAACAATCGAGACAGAGTCCAAGCTCTAAAAAAGAAATAAAGAAATCCTTGTCCCAAGAGAAGGGGTTGGTAAAATCCCCACTCTCTCAGTTCTGGGGCCCTTTTTAAAGTCCTCAGATACGATCAAAGAACATCCCACAGGGGATCGTTTAGCAAATTAACTTAAATTCCTACAACAGAGAACACAAATTATATTTGAACATCAGGTGTCGTGTATACATTACTTTTGACACCCTCTGTGAGGAGCTTTCAGTTTGGCGTAGAACAAGCAGTAAATCATCTCTGATTCCATATGTTTCAGAAAACATCCACAGTGAGTGGGTGATAAGTGTCTCTTGGCTCTGCTTCATTTAAAACACTTTAGTGTTAAGTTTAAGTATACTAATTAACACTTCTTGTAACACATGTTTTGGTCCAGCGTTCTTCTGACTAGTTCTGGCTAGTTTTTCTATCCTTCTGACTCTCTGACACTCAGTTATGTCCTTCAGAGATCCAAGAATATAGCAGATGATCTTCTATTCTTTACAGAAAGCATAAGTTCACACTCACACTAGTGACATAATCACTAAAGTATTACAATTTATTAATTCCATATCTGAGAATTTGCACCATTCGATATTAATATTCAACATCAACAGAGAACTTGTATACAAGTATGCTATGAATCTGCCGTGGTTTTACTACGGTACTCTAGTAAAACAATTTCAAAGATACGATATTAAACATATATGGTTTTCTTTCTGCCACAAACCTGGTACAAACTTGGTTAATGTTCATAAGTACAGGGTCTTGTCTATAAACTGTTAAGGTGGGCTTATAGTACTTTCATCCATTTGGGCTATTGATATTGAATCTAAAACAATTCCAGTACTTAAACATGGGTCACCATGGTGGTGGAAAATTGAGGCTGTGGCACTAGAGTGCTTACTCAATTTGCAGCATTTAGCAGTGCCCATTAGTCACAGATTACTAGAGCTGATTAGTCCAGAGCCTTAATTATTAATCCACTCTTATCTCAGGATTTGTAAAAGTAAGACTTTCCACCAACCAAAGAAACCATATTTTATAAACGTCATGTATGTCCTTACATACTAAGTAAAATATACCAGATGTTTGCAATATTAACTATATTACATATACTGCAAAAATTAGGGAAGGAAATTGAAATGAAATGATAATGAATATCATTATAATGATTATGAGCAGCGTATATTCTCATATGTTGTGGTCCTTGAGAGTCCTTTTGCAGTGCAGCTTATATAAATCATTTGAATATTGTTTATTTAGATCGAGGATAGCCGTCTGTGGTTTCAGCTGGACTGTGCCAACACCCTGGATGTCCTTGGCATCTCTGGCCGTCCCATCAGTGACGGCATGTGGCATGTTGTGGCACTGGAACTGACCCATAACTACACACTACTTTCTCTGGATGACAGCTATGTGGAACGATGGCATGCTGCCCAGGCCCCTGTCCGACTCTGGCCAATGGGCATTGAAAACTCACTGTTTTTTGGGGCTCAAGTGCCACAGAAAGGTAGGCTTGGACGCCCAAGACTGCTTGATGGCTTCCAGGGCTGCCTGGATGCTGTGGCACTGAACGGCAATGAGCTGCAGCTGCAGAGCAAAAGGAGTCGCTACGGTGAAGTGGCTGTCATCAGTGAGGTGAAGCTGGGCTGTGTGCTGTATCCCAACCCCTGTCTGGGGGTGTCATGCCAGAACGGCGCCACCTGTGTCAGCCTGCCTGCTGGAGGTGAGATGCATAAAAAAGGAATGTTACTGAATAACAATAAAGGTTTTCAGTCACTGTAGCAGTGGGTTAAGATAAGATGAGATGTGAACAGAGAATGGAGAGAGTGGCAAAACAAGATCTAGAGCTCAGCCAGACAAAAAGAAGGTCACAGTAATTATGAACTTCATGAAATTAAAGCATGAAACTAAGTACTTTAGTATGCTAGCCCACCACCGCTGGGACCTGGGGTTGAATCGCACTGCTGCCTAGGCCAGATATCTGTCTTACGCTTGCCTCCTTTGTTCTTCAGGCAACCATCACTGTGCAAATACCTTAGGCCACTGTTACAATTGTTGTTTTAGCAATGACCATTAGTTAATGACCATTTATAACATATTGTCGATGATTGAACCTAAAAATGTGACACTTGGATTCACTCCACCGTACACTTTTCCACTGATCTTCATTCTAATCTTTATGAACTTTTGCATATATCAACATTTTTACACTGTTTCAGTTCTTAAAAAATTATTTCTTGCAAAACAAATTAAGAACTAGTAGAACAAGTAAATAGAACCATGTGTGACAGATATGTTACACCTACAATATGCAATCCCAAAGTAAACGAGTTAAAAAATCGTTCCAAAAAAGTTGCTTTATGATTGCTGTCAGAAACTGTATAGTATAGTCTTATAGTCTAGTCAAATAATGCTATTCTGAAATGTACAAAACCTAGCGACACAGCAAATCCCCACTTCACTATTAGATATTATGAATATAGGTCAAAGCTTTGAAACAACAGGTGATGTTGCCAGTCGAGATCATGATCATGATGTCATGGTGTCAAACTTTAAACAGTTTCGTACAGGTTTTGGTTTAAACCATTGGTATTACCAAGAAGTGAATTTTTTTAAATTTCAATGCCAAGACCAGACAGAAACGGTTACATCCACCATGTATGTGCATGAATGCAGGCTTAATATAAGCATAATTTATAAATATTTATGAAAAAAAGTAATTTTCACTTACTTAACAAAGATATTGCCTTTTGTACTCTTTTGCACAAGCCTACAAGCATGTAGATTAAATAAGAAGAGTTTTTTTAATAAATGAAATATATAAGAGATTTTTTATTGTGTAGGTAAGAAATGGACTACATGTATATGCACTACATACCAATCACACTTCTAATGGTAACAAAGCCATTGTGCGCCTTAAAAACCAATGCATACCTTAATAATTCGGAAGTCTTTATCATTTAAATCTACACGACCATACCCAAATTCTACACAGTCTACTCTTCTGTGTTCATTTACAGAGCATGTTATTACTGTTGCTCATGAATGGATCACTTTCTCCAGTTCATATAATACCTCTGTGATTGCGACCCCACAGCATATACCTGCAGCTGTTTGCCACGGTATACTGGTGCCCACTGTGAAATGGAGGCCACATCATGTCTGCCCACACCCTGTCAGAATGGAGGACAATGTAAAGCGGTTGGAAAAACTTTTCTGTGTGGCTGCCCGAGAGGCTTCAGTGGTCTCACGTAAGAGATTTCATGTTTTAATTAAACACTTCTTCTTTAAACACACACACACGCACACACACTAACCACACAAACTGTGTTCCTTTCTCCATGCAAACACCATATCATATTTTTACACACATTGTGCTACTGTTAAATCTTAATTTGAAAAAATACATGTTCATGTTGAACTCCAAATTGGATGGATATAATTATTAATAGATTTTGCTGTAATTAGGGTTTAATTGCATTAATTGATTGGCAGACTGCTATTGCGGTGGTTAGTGCAGTCATCCGACAGCTTGAGAAGTCCTTGGTTTCAGCTATACCTTGGAACAGTGTGGGATTTGCATGCCCTCACTGTATCCACATGGGTTTCCTCGCTTAGGGTAATTATTTGCTTTAAATTGCCCTCATTAAAATTTTTAGCTTTAAAATGAAATAACCCGTAATATTTGTGAACAACGAATGTAGCTTTGATACTGATGTGTCATTAAATAAATAAATGAATTTGAAACGTTTTTTTTCCACTAGAGGGCAGTATTTGTACAGTTTTATCCAGTTTGCACCGAATCAGTCTCTTTTCTTATTGATATTTGTATATTTATTTTATATAACAAACAATAGATCTTATTCAGTTAATTTATTAATTGTTATTATTGTACTGTATTTCTTTTGCAGAAGGTCTACAGACTTGTTAAGTCTACTTAAGAACAACAAAACAACAACAATACAAATAATAATATCATTTATAATATGTCAATAATAATAATAATAATAATAATAATAATAATAATAATAATAACAGCAACAATAATTATGTTATGTTATTGTATTATCCATTTTTAAGTACCTTTCTTTATACATTTCATTTATACCTACAACCAGTGATGCTATAATAAAGTAGGTACCGTTTTAAGCCTTTTTCCTGTTACAAATGTCACTTCAACCCCTAACATTTAAAGAAAACACACAGATCTTTTTAAATCTCTGAAAAGGAACATCATTAAACTTTAAGTGAAGCAATCAAAATTACCATTTGCTTAGCATTCCTGTTACATTCTGGGTCAAATGTTTGTTTAAGAATATAATTCACTGACAGCACATGAACTTATTTAAGACGTTTTAAGGCAGTTTTGCCACTTATTGTTAAGTTGCATAACACTTGGCCATGCAGTTATTTTATTTAAAATAACTGCATTATTTGAATAATAAATCAGAAGTCATAAAACAGTGTTTTGTTTCCATCTACATATACACAGTTTGCTTTGCAACATTCAAGCACTGAGAAAAAGATATGGTTTTGAAAATTCGTTTAAAGAATGAAAAACTAAATTAACAGGGATGGAAAAGTGATCAGCCTGCGGACTTAGTAATTTGTAGAGGCACCCTTTGCTTTACAACCATCAATCTGTTTGGATGTGCAATACCAGTTTTGCAAACCTAGCCTGGGGAATATTTACCTATTCTTCCTTGCAAAATTGTTTAAATTCAATCATATGCTCGAGTTCAGTGCAGTGGATTTAGGTCAGGACTCTGATTTGGCTACAACTGAAGGACAATCACCAATGATTCAATCTTGGTTTCATGCAGTGGTGATTCTAGTATTACAGTTTTAGGGGTGCCGAGCACTCAATCAGGCGAAACCTCTCAAAATACTGTATATTTTAACGTAATTTGACTATCATTCTCACACATTTACCCTTTTTTAGAGGTGCTAGGGTTCAATTTAGGGGTGCATCTTCTTCGCCACCCTGTTGCCCTGCCATACAGACCAGCTCGTGCAAAGTTTGTGAAATTATTGTCACATGTAAAGAATGACCAATCTCACCCATACAGACTTGTAAGCCTTTCAAAGTTGTCATTGGCATCAGTTTAAAAGGACTACCCAATCATGGCAAGGTGCTGGAGGTTCCATACACTTTACACTTTTTGTACTAACAGGAAGAGTTAAAGCCAAAAATTTGCATTCATCTCTAAACCTTGTCTTTTCACAACTTTATCATGGAGCCCTTTTTAAAAGCTTTTCAGCCATGATTAATTTTTGTGTTACTACTAGTAGTTGAATTCTCAAGGAGCTGCTGGTTTTATTCTGAAGTAATTAAAACTACTACAATTGATGTCAGGTGTGGGTTTATTAGCCTGGAATGTAATAGGTTGTACCTGACCATGTGAATAACATCTGAAAGGCTGATTACTTATTCAAATCAGGACTTTTGCTAATTAAATGATAATTATTTATGAGAAATGTTTTACCTGTTATTTTCATTTTGATTATAAGGGTTGTAATGTGTCAGTACAGCTGGACATATATTTTTATATTTATATATATGGTCTAATGTTACAAAAGGCAAGAAATTCAAAAGGGTATGGTGATTTGCTGTAGGTACTGTATAATTACAAATTGTTTCTCATGAGAGAGAGAGAGGCTTTCAATAAAGATTTAAATGTCTTGGAGAATTTCTCAGAGGCTTTTAATAAATGTATAACTGAACAAAATATTGATTTCTGTATCGTGCTGCAAATCTTATATCACAGATTGGAGGCCATGAATCTGAAACAGTAAAAATAACAAGCTCCTGAAAGTGCAACATCATTTCATGATGACTAATGGATGATGGCAGTTAACCTCTTAATTATCTCTTAATTATCACAGATGTGACGAGGATGTAAATGAGTGTGAGCGGGAGGAGTGTGAGAACGGCGGTTTGTGTGTGAACACGTTCGGTGCGTTCCACTGCAACTGCACAGCTGGCTTTGAGGGCCAGTTCTGTGGACAACCATCAGCACGTGCCCCAGGAACGCAGGCTGAAGAAATGTCCTACATTGGCCCTGAAGAGGTGATTGGCATCGGCGTGCTGCTTTTTGTGGTGTTTGTGCTTCTTGTGTTGCTGGCTGCTTTTCGCAAGAAGATTCTGCGCAAGGACTGGGCCAGGCCTGAAGCAGGAGGCATCTCTACAGAGAATGACTACCCTCTGCGTAACACTGGTGCAGGCGGTGAGGGCACTGAGTTTAGGACAATGCCGGTCTACAATGGCGAGGGCATTGGAGGGCCCCCGCAGGTCATGGTGCGCCCAACTGTCTACACACGTCCACGGTGCCAGAGTGAGAAAGTGGAGGGCCTTGTTTCTCTCTCATGCCCACCACTGATGGGTACCATTCGGATGGAGCCACCACACATGCTGAGTGTCCCCAGGAGAGAGGTGGCTGTGTGTAGCGTGGCCCCAAATCTGCCTTCATTGTTACCAAGTTTTCCTCTTCGTAAAGCACCTTGGGAGGTAGATGATGAAGATGATGAGGATGATGATGAAAGCCTTTCACTGAAGTGGCCCTATCTGACAGATGGAGAAAAAATGGACAGAGCGCAGGGTAAATTCACATTAACACACACATACACTGACTGCACACTCATTCTTGCCTATTACAAATAAAGCTGATATTTTCAATATAACATATTATAATATCAAAAATAGTTCATAACATTCGCAGACACCCTTATCCAGAATGACTTTTAAGGATGCAGGTGTAGTACTGGGTACCTTTAACGTCTTAGTGCAGTACCTTTACCTTTGAACCACCATTTTGTAATGTAATAACTCTTTTTTATTATTTGATGTTTTCAACTTACAATGGGCTATTAAAAATCAAGGAGCTCCTATATGCGATTTGACTCATTACTTGCATTAATTGTGTAAAATACAATGTAGTCACATTGTGTGTGTAAACACTACAGTTTTTGAACAGTTTTACTGTGTCACATACTGTTACATGCATGGTATGAGAGTTGAAAGGGCAATTAAGAATGGCTCAGATGACTATTAAATGATAATTAGTTGCAGAAATTAAAAGAAGTTTGCTGATGCCATAAGTAAATGTGTAATGACCTTTAATGACTGCTGTAATAAAATACCTGTAGTGGGAAGTGGCTGATTTTTATCAATGATTTAGTGCACATATACTGTACATATTATTAATATCATTTTTCTCTCTGAATGGTTAGATATGTGTTATGAGGTGTTCTGTGTGGTGTGCTTGTATAAAACCTCTCATCTACTCTTCTCTAGAGGCCACATGTTTTTCAGATAGCAGTGCCAGTGCCTCTCTCAGATCTGACTCCTGCGATGACAGTGGTGAGGCAAATAATAGCATGCCCACAATCCTTGTACTGCCAAATAGCAACCCTTCCAACCCTACCGGTATCACCCTAGTAAACAGCCAAATGTGTAGTGTAGTTTCTAACCAAGCACCATAATCAGTTTCAGCAACATTAACAAATATGACCTACTAAAATACAAATGATAAAATCACAAATTTAGTCAAATTCAGTATAATATTAATATAATATAGTATTATTATTAAAATTAGTATAGTACACATTTTTGATAACGGAAATGACTAGCACTGATTTTACATTTTATTTTAACCATGGGGCAGCATGGTGGCTCTGTGGCTAGCTCTGTCACCTGTGGACAGTGGAGCACTGAAGCGATCAGAGTATGTTCTGTGTGGAGTGTGCACACCCCACCCTTGTGTGGCTTTTCTTTGGGTACTCTGTTTTTTTCCCACAGTCTCACAGACATGTGTTCAGTTAATTGGTGTAGCTAAAGTTCCTAGAGTGTGAGTGTATGCGTGTATGTACCCTATGATGGATTTGCTCCCTGTCTAGGATAGTTACAGTCTTGTTCCCTATGTCCCCATCTATGGCTCTGTCCAGGATCAAGCGAATAAGAAAGTGAATGAATTTGAACCCTTTCCAGGAGCTATGTTGATTTCTTTGGGCTCTGAGGCATCAGGGAAGGACTGGCACACTGTTTAATATTTTGTTTATTAATAGTTGTATAACGTGAATATCAGTTTTTCAGATATTTTTTTGAAAGAAAGAACTTTCGTCTGCAAGTATAAAAGCCAGAGTCTGTAATGGTATGGGGTTGTCAGTGCTCAGTCAAGATCATTTACACTCCTGTGATGGCAGCATTAATACAGAATAGTGCTTTAAGATCTTATAGTTAGATAAGCTGCCTTCAAAAAGACATCTTTTGGAGGAATGTCAACGCTTTTTTTTTCAAAAAACAAAAAGAGACAGTCAAACAATGCTAAAAAATCGCACTAATGAACAGCTAGTCAAGCAAACTGCAGCTGAATATAGTGCTAGTGCTTCAAATAATGTGTCTAAACGCACAACATGTCACACTGATGGGCGTTAACAGCAAGGGACAAGTGTGAGTGCCATTTCTGTCTAAGGAAAGACTCCAGTGGGCAAAACAGCAAAAGTGTGATCACCGAGCAGTAGAAAAACATTGCCTTCTCAAATGAATCCAGATTTCCTTTGTGCCATGCTGATGGTAGGGTCAGAATGTTCCTTACAAGCAGTATGAACCCTTTCTGATAGATGCCCACAGTTCACATTGGCAGGGGTTGGATAATGGGGTAGAGAATGTTTTCTTGGTGGACCCTTGGTTCTCTGATTTTTGATGATGAACATTTGTACAGTAGAGCTTACCTAAGCAATATTCAAACGATTTATACACCTGGTGGAATCTTTGCCATGACAAATTGCAGCAGTTCTGAAGGGCAAAGTAGGTCCAAAGTGCTACTAGTGCCAGGCATGCCAAAAGCACTACTCTGTGTGCTAATATATATGGTCCAATCAAGAGAAAAGGGGCAAGCCAGTGCAAATCCGGCAACTCTGGGCGCAAGGGCAGGAACAACCCTAGATGGGTCACAATCCATCGTAGTGCACACACAATCATGCACACAATCACGCACTAAGGGCCACTTTAGAGACACCAATTAACCTAACACACATGTCTTTGGACTGTGGGTGGAAACCGGAGTAAACCCATGCATACACGGGGAGGACATGCAGACTCCACACAGAAAGGACCCAGGTCCCTTCACCCTGGGATTGAACCAGGGACCTTCTTACTGATAGGCAGTGGAGCTACCCACCAAGCCACTGTGCTGCCTTATTTCCACACTGTGTTGCTAAAATGTTATCACTGGTGTTTCTCCCAGAAATGGCATGTCACAACCTAAAAACACAAACGCTCATCCAGACATCTGATATAATACCATTATATTAAACTAAGCCATTCACCTAATTAAGTTGACAGAGAAGACCAGTCAAAACAAAATGCTTATGCAAGAGAAAGCAACTAAAATATTTTCCGATGTACCACTCTTAGTGCAGCTGCTGTAAAAATATCAGGTTTACCAGTTTAAAACCTAGTAATGGATTGATTTTTTCTCTCTTCAAATTAGCCTCCATTGTGACTGTAATTCATCAAGTTAATGATGCAGATGAAAGTGTTGAAAATGAAGGTAAGATAACACGATATTAATTTTTCTCTCTTAAAATAGAAGGCACAAAATCCCTGCATAGCATTAATGAGCTTAGAAGCAAGAAAGATTTTAGCCCCCAGAGATAAGTTGCTAATCGATAGCAAATGCTTAATCTTTGGAATGCTAATTCAGGTTTCAATCTCTTTTAGTTGCAGTTCTAGATGATGGACCAGTATATAGTAACACTTGTGAGTCCAATTTAAGATTCTTTGTCATGGCTCATCTTCATGTTCTACTGCTGTGACGTATAAAGCGTTTTCTTGTGTCTGCTATTTTAAGTAAACGTCATTGCTGTCGTAATCATTGTCATGCAACAATTTTATCTCACAGTTCCACCTGTGGATTCTTATTTCTTTCCCTGTTTGATTGCAGTCAATCCACACCACCATCTCCAAGATCAATTGTGCGTTGAATACTTCAAAGGGTGCTTTGTCGATTGTAAGCACTGTCAACAATTTACAGCTGCAAACATTTTTAAGCAACTTCTGCGTACAGTTTTTTAAAAAGCTTATTGATTTTTAAAGAACGTTTTGTTGCCTAAATTGTTGTCAGAATACAGTTACTCTCTTCTAATAAGAGATTCCAACCTACAGAGTTGTGTTTATGTGGATGAGGCTACATACTATTTTTTTTTCTTTGAGTCATTTGAAAATTAAAATCCACTTTCATGATGTTTCCTAGGGATCTTCAGTTTCTTTAGTGCATGACTGAAAAAATGCAGTCTGCACAGTTTGTACTGCATAAAATAAAAAAATAATGTAGAATCCTGTAGGCTGACATTCTTATTGTTTGCCGTGTCTCAGCTAGCAGAAGTGCTTAGTACTTAATAATTATAAAATTTCCTTTGATGAATTCTGAACTGATGAAATCCATCAATGTGTCAGTCGTAAACGTCTGTCTTTGTCCCGCAGCGTACCACTGGGAGACCACAGAGTGGATTTCTAACCTGGAACCAATACAGTCCAGACAGCGCACTCCCTCACCTCCTCCTCCTTCTCTACCAGCTCCCCCACCTCCCCTTACCCTCACCCCAACAAGATTGGGTGGCAGTGTCCGTCTCGGGCGAGGTACACACACTTTGCAGACCGGCTACCCACTACGTAGGTATGAAGGCCAAAGAGACGTTTATTCATCCCTATCTAGGAATGGCTATATTATCCCTATGTGCACTGAGTACCAGGATAATCAGAAGACAATTCCCTATAGGGGCTACAGTGAGGACAGAGTCAATCCTTTCTACTGTGGCTCCAACCAAAATAAAGACAGACTGAACATCCACACAGACTCTCAGTTATTTGGCAGCCAGAAGGAAATGACCGGGCAGAGGCATTCATTTCAAGCTCACCATTCAAAGAGTAACCAGCACAGCCCATTGCATACTGTTTCTGCAGCGAATCAGTATGACCACAACTAACTGTGATGACAGCTAAGTCTTGGGACTATGTATAGAGTTTGAAATCTAAACTGCCATCACATTGTCACTACTGCAGCTATTATGCATGAATAAACAGAAGTGAGGAAGCACATGCCACATAAGATGTCACAAATGTTTGGTGTATATATTCATATATACTGCTCCCAATAATTTGGGGATCTTTCAAAATCAATGGCTTTAGCACAAACTGGATGGTTGGTGATTAGCATAGTGATATGAGCTATGAAAGAATATTCTGTATACATAAATGTATACAAATATAACATCAATTAAATGCATACATTTCAAAACATGTTGCTTAATAAATGAAACAACAATGACAACAACTCTGTTGCGTGCCATAGTCTGAGCACTTTTTAGTATTTTGTTCTGTGTGGTGTTGTTAATGGATCACTCATATTTGCAACTATATGTTATATCTTTTTTTAATATTGTGTTAACTTTTTTTCTTTTAGTCCATATAGAGAATATATAACCTGACTAGGGAGGGCAGGCTCGGCACACACAAGGATATATCCATACACAATAAGTGTGTGTGTGTGTGTGTGTGTGTGTGTGTACACTTATTGTGTATGGATATATCCTTGTGTGTGTCGCTAAAATGTCCACTGATGCCAATAGTGACATTAAATAAACCAAATTAACAAACAAACAAACATACCTGACCAGGGGCGCATAAATAAAATACAGGCATAGAATGACACTTGAATGTCAGCAGACATTTTCACTGTTATAAATCCGCTTTTCAGGTGAATTATGCAGAATTTCAGGTGTCACTGTGACATGCTTTTGAACGTTTGTGTGTCATGTCAGTCAATGTTCTATGCTTTCAAGCATACAATGCATTATTTAAAAAGGAAACACTTGAATAAAGAGCAGGTAAATAATAACAGAAGTATGTAAACTATTCTAAAAGTAGTGCTTTATAATTAAGTTAGTAAAAATACAATAGCTTACCAGTATGACACATCCCAGTGTTCAACTGAAATAGAAAATGATTGTGAGAACAAACAGGATAAATACTATCACTGGTGTGCTAGTTTTGGAAAAATAAATTCAGACAGGTTTTATTCTCATACCTAGGCTTACATAACGTATTGTAGTGTTCTTGTTTTGGTCTTTTCAACTGACAAAACTAAAATGTGGACACAACAAAAAAAAGCATTTGGAATCTTCACAGACAGACATAAACCTGTCACTACATTTTGTTGTGAAGTGGCATTATCACCTAATTAAATATATGGTGCTTATAGTAAATAATCAATTATCAATCATTATTATTTTAATTAAACCACAAAATTTTTATTAAATTCCGATCTAGCTTTAATAGCTGTATTTGCGCATTATAAGCCTTAGCATCATAATGAAAATAACATTAAACAATTTTAGATAAATTTTAAAAATATAATTATAAAAAATCGGTTCCTTTAGAGTAAACTTTATGAACTTGCTCAGGTACAATTAATAACCTTGTAGGTGAATTGTTTATTATTGGACATCAAGTTATTTATGTTAGAACAGAATTACCTGTTGCTTTGGGATTCCACTACTAGTAATACATGTTAACGTCACAACAGTTAGAACTGAGCTTTCAGAACAGCTCTTGGACCAAACTGTGTTGTCAATAAGTTAGGAGAAGAATTCAAAAGTATTTCAGGAGCTTTAACTATTCTTTAGAGTACTGTTTAGAGCAGACTCACCTTACCAAGACTGGGTTGTTCTTCCAAACTTGATGACAGAGCAAGGCAGATTAATTAGTAAAGCTACCAAGAGTTTAATGCCAACTCAGAAGGACTAACACAACTCAATTTCTTTATGGTTAAGATTAATTGGTTTGTTGGTCGGCAAAAAAAGCAGTAATATGCTAGTAAAGGTCACAGTATGCAATGTAAAGATGCTATTTACAATATTTGTAGATGAAGGTGTACAAATTAAGATTAATTGGATTAAACATGCATCTGTTTGCTGCAATTTGTTTGCTGTGAGTACAAACATTTATTTTGAGTGCCTTGAGTTTCATCAGCATTGGGAACAATAGAGAGACTCACAAAAAAGCTTAAACCAGTTATAAACAGAATAACTGTTTACCTTTTCTTTGGATTAATACTGATCATGATACACAAAAACATTAAACATTTATTGTGACTATTATTATGTGACACCTGTCACATTTTCTGCTTTTGTGTGATTTGTATTAGTTTTTGCATTTAAAAGCACCTGTTGTGATGAATCTACAAATCTAAATGTAATTTAAAGTGTTTTGGTTTCTATAATGAGAATTGTCTGTGTCATTGAGTTTCATAGTTCTTAAAGCCCCCGCCAACTGCAATGAGAATATATTTAAAGAACAACTTGCTTCAAATGACCTTTAATGGCCTGATCATAAGTTACCTGCAGAAACCGTAATAGTGCTCTGTACAATAAATAACTGTACAAATGTGACACTGCTTTCTATCCTCACACAGTAATAATCAGGCAGATAATTCACGTTTTGTAATGTTTATCTCAAGTTAATTAAAGTTGCGATATACATTTTATAAATGTGAAGCCTTTGACAGTTAAAACTATGTTGGCAGAGGCTTTAATGGCCCATTTAAAAAAAATATTAAGTGGTTCTTTGTTGCATGGATCATCACTGCAAAGTGTCAGCAATAGCTACAGACATCATTCAGACAATGCTTTTGGTGGATCACACATACTGCTTGTGTTTAGTATGTTGTATTTTGTGTAAGAATTTACATTTTTTGCAAATCAGTTATTTGAAAATGTGTTTGTATTTAAGCACATACAATGTGTTATGGTTGTTTAATGAATCAATAAATTTAGAAACATGAAAACTTTTACATTTTGGTATTACTTTGTTACAACCTCAGCTAAGTCGTTTCAGGAATATGGAACATAATAATAATAATATTTAGTTAATTAGTTAAAATAATATTTAGTTATTTAGTTAATATATAGTAGTAATAGTAATAATAATAATAATAATAATAATAATAATAATAATGCATTTAATTTATAATGAACTTTACATTTCAAAGAAA